>JAAHCF010000464.1:0-29891 GCA_038367545.1 Beauveria asiatica | reverse complement strand
GGTTTTTCTATAGTCTCTAATAATATCTTTACCTAATATAAAGCCTTTAATAATTTAGTAAGTAATAATACTACTAATTATTTAAGCCCTTATTTAATATTATATATTCTTTATAATATTAACCTCCTAATTAGGAGTTAATAAATACTTTATATATATATAAAACCCTTAAAGGGACTATATTTCTATTAGTATTATAAACTAGTCTAATAGTCTTATAAGTAATAGTAAATACTTTATATATTTTAGCTACTTTCTCTTTTAGTAATAATTATAATAAAGGTTATAGTAAGGAGAAACCTTAGTTAATAGTTAAAATACCCTTAATTATTAGTTAAAAGTACTAAAGAGTTATTATAATAAGAGCCTAGAAGAAAAGCTATTAAGGGAGCTAATAAGCTTAATAATATATAAGGATTTAAGAATAGTTTATCCTAAGTTATAATAGTTATTAGGCTTTATAATTATAAGAAGGTTTTATTACTAAATTAAGATATAAATAAAAGAATAGTAAGTAAATAACCTATAACTATATTTAAAATTAGGAGAAGAACTATAAATAGAATATTATAAAGATAAATAAGGATTAAAGTAGTCTCCTACTAAGAAAATACTAAGACTAGTAATTATAAGATTAGTACCTATAAAAAGGAGTTTAGCTTATTATAGAAGAAAGTAAAGGATTATATAACTATAATATTAATTATAAAGAACCTACTCTTAATCTAGTTAAGTAAGATACTATTAATATAGTTAAAGTACTATAATTAAGATTATAGTTAAATTATCTTATAATATAAAAGTACTAGGTAAATAGCCTATAAATAGAGTTCTTACTTAGGGAAATAAGGTATAGGTTAAGTAAGTAAGGAACTAAGATAAGGATTAAGGTATTCTTAATTAAAGAAGGATAAGAGAACTAAGGAATATAAGATTAGTAAGCTAAAAAGGGTTTAGACTCTAAAAGCTAAATATAAAGTATCTTAGGTTATTATATTATCTAAGAAATAAACTACTCTTAGCTTAGGCTCTCTAAAAAACTCTTCTAAGGTATTTAAATACTCTTAATCTAGATAATAACTATATTACTTTATAATATTAAAATACTAGGTAAATAGCTTATAAAGATACCCTAATTAGAGAAGAATACTAAGAATAAATAAAGATAAGGATTAAGATAAAGCCTAATAGAAATAATTAAAAGTAAAAAGATTATAAACCTAGTAATTAATATAAAAGAAAAGGAGATATTATAATATTTATAATAAATAAAACCCCTCCCTTCTCTAGTAAATAGTAAGCTAATTAAAAGCTATTTAATCTTTTAAAAAGATATTACCCTTACTTTATACTATTTTAACTATTCTATACCTTAAAACTCCTAATTATAGTATTATTTATATTATCTAATAATACTAGAGTATTAAAGAGTTATAAAAGAGAGTCTTTTACTATAATAAAAGACTTAATTACTCTTAATAATAATTTAACTAATATAATTAAAGACTAAGGTCTTAAGGATATAGGGATTAATAGTTAAGAGAAAGGAGGGAAGAGAAGGATCTTAATAAAAGGAAAGAAAGTAAAAGAGTATATTATAAGAGAAGGAGTAATAAGAAGGGTTATAGATAAGGACTTTACTAATCTTAACTTAGACTTCCTTAACTTAGTAAATAGTAAAGATCTTTTAACTATCCTAATCTATACCTAAATTTAGCTAAAGACTATCTTTAAGGATAAGTTTATTAAAGATAATATTATAAAGTTCTTAAGGAAGTTTAATAAATAAATAAATATAAAAAGAATCCTAAATATATATTAACTTAATAAGCTAATAAATATAACTTAACTTTACTTAATAAAGGAGGTTAAGTTAATTATATTCTAATATAATTAAAAAGAGGCTAAGAAGTATTTAACTAAGTATTACTTTAAGTATAATATTAAAGAATAGTATAGTCCTTAGATTAGGTTATCTAGATATAATAGATATTTACTTATTAATAATTATTATATTATTAGTAAGTAGCTTATTAAGTATAGGTATCTTTATAAACTACTAGATAAGAGGCTTCTTATATCTAGTAAGTAGTTAAGATACCTATAGTTAGTAATACTATTAGGAGTTTATTATAGTATAATAGAATAATATAATATTAATACTATTTATTTTAGTAAATTAATATATAAAAATATATACTAGTAAATTTTCTACTTTATTAGGGACTAAATTTAATTTATATAGGATAAAAAGTATAAGAAAACTACTAATTAGAAGGTTCTAGTAAGGGTAAAAGGAGAACCTCTAAAGAAAGTTAAAGATATAAGACTTATCTCTAAATAAGATATTAAACCTACTATTAACCTAATTAATTAGTATAATATTCTAAAGAGGATAAAGGGCTTAGTAATCTATATCTTTAAGAAATAAGATAATAATTAGTAAACTCTTATTTAATAAAATAATAAAATATTTAAAGAAAAGGATAAAGCTCTAGTAATAATTAATAATATAAAGATAAAAGAGGACTAGGGTACTAAAGAATAAGAGGTCTATATTAATATAATAAGAACTAATAAGGAGTAAGTTTACTAGTATTACTTTAGGTAAAGATACTTTCTTAATATCTATAACCTTATAAATATAGACGCCTTAGTATACTTCTATATATATAACTTAACTATATATATACTCTTACTTAGATTAAAGAATAAATACCTTATTTTACTTTAGTTATTATATTAGTTTTAAGGTAAATAGCTTATTTAGAAGTTTATTATTTTATAGGCCTTAAAGGTACTAGGCTTTAAGTTTATAAAATAAGTATTAACCTTATAAGGAGGGTCTAAGCTAGAACTAGTCTTAGGACCTTAAGAATAAGAGGAAATAGACTTTACCTAATAATACCTACTAGAGAATTAAAGAAAACTAGTACCTAAGGCTAAGTCTAATAGTTCTAAAGCTAATATTATTTATCTTAATAATAATAACTAGCTAAAACCCTTAATTACTAATATAGTAAATATTAAACTATATTCTAAAAAGTAATCTAGGATATTTAATAATTTACTAAAAAAGGATAACCTACTTATTAAGCCCTAGAGTCTTAGATTTATAGCTATATAAGAGGTAAGCTCTTCTCCTAATAAGGAAGAAAGCCTAAGGAATAAGATTAAATTTAATACTAATAATCTATAATAGTAAGTTATAGATAATATTATATTAAAAAAGATAAATATAATAGTAAGGGAAGTTATATAATATAACCTAGAAATTAGATACTTATTTACTTAAAGGGTTTTAAATATAATAAAAGGGATTTAAAAAATAAAAGTAATCTTAATAATTCCCTTAAGCTTTAAGGCTAAGAAGGGACTAGTTATTACTATTTTATATATTAAAGAGTAAGTAGCTACTAAGAATACCTTTTATAATACTATATTAATAATAAATATTAGTATAGTCTTAATTAGAGAGTATATTACTTAAGAATAAGAGTATAAATAGTTAGCCCTAGTAAAAAGGGGAGAGTATTTAGTAATTACTAATAAAATAAAAGGACTAGTAAGTATAGAAATTATTTCTATAGGTATAAGACCTCTAATTACTAGCTTAGGTAATAAAGGGATTATTAATTAGGAGGTTAAGTAAGAATATATATATATATACTATATCTTTAATACTAGATATATTATAGTTACTTAATAGTCTTTACCCTTTATTTATATTAAGGTAAATACCCTTAAATACTTATTAATAAAGGCACTAGTAGATTCTAGTATAGAAGGAAATATTATAAGCTAGGAACTAGTTACTAAGTATAAAGTTACTATAGAACCCTAATAAGTTATATCTATATCCTACTCTAATAAGTAAGTAATTATAACTAAATCTATACTATTATAATTATATCTTAAGAATACCTTTATTTAGTAAAGAATCTATATAACTAATAAACTAGTATCTATAGACTTTATCCTAGGAATACCTTTTATCTAATTTACTTAAGTTATATTTAAGTATTTAGAGAATTAGGAGGGTATAGAGTTATAAGTATAGTTTAGTAATACTAGAGTAATAACCCTTATAGTAGGACTAATAGCCTAAGAAGCTACTAGTAAGTTACTTAAGTCTAGATAATAACTATTATAAATATAGACTATAACTATTAATTAAGAGCTTATATAAAGAGAGGATATATTAAAAGGAGAATTTAAAGAAAAGAATATAATTTTTAGATTAGGAGAAGATAATAAGGTAAAAGTTAAGAAGACCCTATATTAGATTACTATAAGAGAAGAAATTATAATAAAAAAAGAAAATATAGCTATAAATCTATAAAAATAACTAAAAAATAAGATTAAAGTCTTTACTCTTTATAAGAAAAAAGGGGTAAAAGTAAAACTACTAGATATATTTAATAACTTTATATTAAAAGGTAATCTAAAGTAAAAGGAGAAAAAGTAAAAAGAAGTAAAAAAAGAAGTAAAAGTTATTTATAAATATATTAACTTTTTAATAAGTAAATTCTTAAAGATTAAGAAAGGCTCTTAGATATATAGGGAAAGGTTATAGAGTATTAAGGAATAGATTAGTAATTTAATAAAAAATAAATAGGAGATATTTCTTATAATACTTTATAATAAAGAAGTTATATTAGCCTAGACCTTTAAAAAGAGTAAGTAACTTAATCCTAATATAGCGCCTTTATAAGAACTAAAAGTTATTAATTATAAGCCCTAGTAAGTAAAATTAATCCTAATCCTAAAGGGAATTTTATTAAAGTTTATCTAATTATTTAAGATAAGGCTAGAAGCTAGTATCTTAGAAGAAAGCTATAGCCCTTATAAGAATCTAATATTCTTAGTTATTAAACTAAATAAAGGTTTATAACTAATTAACTTAGTAATATATATTAATATAGTATTAGTTAGAGATATAAATATCCCTTTAATTTATAAAAAGATTACTAAAGACTTTATAATATATAAGATCTTATTATTACTAGATTTCTTTTCTAGCTATAATTAAGTACTTTTAGCCCTTAGAAGCTAAGATTTAATAACTTTCCCTAATCCTATTAGCCTATTAAAAATATATATATTTTCCTAAGGAGCTATTAACTCTATTATATAGTTTATATATATAATAATATAAATACTAATAAAGCTTATACTAGAGATCTACTATCCTTACCTAGATAATATTATTATATAAGGCTTTAATAGTATATATAGTAATAAAAAAGTACTTTTAGGAATTAGATATTATATAGTAAAGTATATCTAAAACCTTAATAAGGTCCTAGTAAATATTAAATTAGTAAACTATATAATTTCTAATAAGAAGAGCTATTAATATTAGAAGAGGGTAGTAATTATAAGGTTCCTTTATAGTATATTTAGTTATAGCCTTATAGAGTATAAGGTCTTAAAGATTTAAGAGTAAAAGAAGTACTATAATATTAAGAAAGTATATAGCTTTTTAGGTATAATAGCTAGTTATAAATCTATAATTAAAGGCTATTTAGGTATTACTAAACCCTTAATATAGCTCCTAAGGAAAGACGTGGGTTTTAAGTAGGGAGAATTATAAGTAGAGGTAATAGAAGAGTTAAAGAGGAGTAGAAGAAGTACTATAATATTAAGGAAGTATATAGCTTTTTAGGTATAATAGCTAGTTATAAACCTATAATTAAGGGCTATTTAGGTATTACTAAACCCTTAATATAGCTCTTAAAGAAAAATATAGGTTTTAAGTAAGGAGGATTATAAGTAAAGGTAATAAAAGAGTTAAAGAGAAGACTTACTATAGCCCTAATCCTAATTACCTTAAGCTATAAATAAGGTATAGGAGTAATTATCCTCTAAGTAAATACTTTATTATCTAAATAGGGGGTAATATTAATATAGATAATTAAGAGGAGGAGAATACTTATATAGTTTAAGAGTAGTATCTAGACTATTATAAAGGTAAAATATAATTAAATAAAATATAAAGTTAAAAGACTATTATATATATTCTAATAGCTATATAATTATATTTATAATATTAGTTTTATCTTAAAAATAAATATATTAGTCTTAAAATAATAAATTAATAGTAAAGTAAATAATATTATAAGAGTACTAATTATAAAATAGTTAAGCTATATTTAACTATTTAATTTTATAGTTTTATATATACCTAATAAAAAGAATTTAGTAGTAAATATATTATCTTAAAAACTAGTAAAACTATCTAACCTTCTAAAAATAGAGTATAAAGGGGATTTAGAGGAGTTTATTAACTTAGTACTAAATTCTATATATAATAATACCTTACTTTTTAAATTAAGATATAATAATAAAAGTTAATTAATAGTAATATTTTTAATAATAGTTTAATATTTAGAAGGTATACCTCCTAATTAGAGGTATAAGTTTAAGAATAATATAAATTAGTATCTTCTCTATAAAAAAAGCTTATATTAAAAAGTTCTAAGGAGGCCTAAACTACTCTTATTAGTTAATAACTTAGATATTAGAAAGATAATTATAAAAAAGGCCTATAGTTCTTTTAAATATAAAGGATCTTAAATTATAAATAAATAAATTAAAGCCTAATACTTTTAGCTAAAAATAGATAAAGATATATAAGTTATTATTTAGGTATATAAGTCTTACTAGAAGTAGGCTATTATATATAAGAAGGAGACTATATAGTATATAAAGCTTATAAGACCTATAGAGAAAATATACTTTAATTTATAATATATACCTAATAATTAAAGATATAAGTTTCTTATAAAGGCTAGGTATAACCTTACTAGTTAAGTAAAAATAATACTTATTAAAAGTTATAACTTAGCTATTATATTTAGATTTATTAAGAAATTACTAGGTAGGTATAGTATATTTATAAAAGCTATTATTAATAGTAGATTAAAGTTTAAAGGAGGGTTTTTAACTATACTATATAACTAAGGTTATAAGTATATAGTAATTTTAAAATATAATTTAAAAGTAAATAAAATAATAAAAGTAAGATATTATAGTATAATATCTATTATAATAAAAATAATTAGGCCTAGTATAATAGCCTAGTAATACCTATTAGATATAGTTCTACTTATAGACTAGATATTAGTATAAGTATTATATAGAAGATCCCCTTTCTAGCTATTATTTAGTTAATACCTAATCTTACTAATAGAATTAGTAGTCTTAACCTAAAGGTTAATAAGTTAGGATAATATATAAGACTAATAGTCTTTATTTAAAGCTAAGGTAAGAGTCCTCTTAAAGTACTATAAAGATATAAAGGCTATATATAAAAAGGTCTTTAGCTTTTAAAAATAATTAGTAGTCTAAATAGACTAATAAAATAGATTTTAATTATAAAAAAGCCTAATATTAATAAATATACTAATCTTAGTATATAATATAGTTTAGAATAATAACCTATCTTAAGATATAAAGATAAAATTATATTAATAAGGTCCTTATAAGATAATAAGATATAATAATAAGATAAAAGTATACTATCTTAAGACCCTAAATAAGATTAACCTATTTAGAATATATATTATAGATTAGCTAAAGGTATTTTAGAAGGATAAAGTAAGGTAGTAGTTTTATAAGGAGGATAATAGTTAGACTAATCCCCTAAAGGATAACTCTAAAAGTAATAGTAAAAGTAGTAAGTATATCTTAGAAGATAATAAGGGAACTCTTAATTTAAATAAATTATAAAATAATAAATTATAATATTATAATTTATAATATAGAAGGCTATAAAAAGAGCTATAAGAAGCTAGCTTTAAGAGGGGAGGACTTATTATAAATATATTTATAATATAAGATAAAGATACTAATTAATATAAAGTTATAATTTAAACTTTAAGTTTTTAGCTTTTATAAAGAAACTTATAAAGAGGATAATAATAAAGTAAAAAGATAAAACTAAAAATATTAATTATTATTATTAAAAAGAAGTATATAATAAAAAGCCCTAATTATAAGTAGTATAACTAGTTTTTTATATTTTATTTTTTATTTTTTTATTTATATAAAGTTATACTTAGCCTATTAAGAGGAAGCTTTTATTATTACTTAATAACTCTTAGCCTATTTATAGTTTTTAAGAATAACTAGTAGTAAATTTAGGGAGTAAATTATTAGTCTAGCTAAGTAAGATAGAGAGGAATTAGCTAGATATTAGTAACCTAATCTCTATATAAACTATATTTATTATTATCTTAACCCTCTAAAGGCTTTTAATACTTTAAGTAAAGCTATTAGTTATACTACTAACTAATAGTTTACTAAATATAGTTACTATATAATCTACTAAGAACGCCTAGAATAGAGATATAGTTTTAAAAAGGGTATAAAATATAAAAATACCCTAAAATAATATTTAATATAAAGGTAGTTAAGTAATAAAAGTAAAATTAAGGGTTTTAATAGCTATATATCTAGATTAGGAGTACCTTTTACTTATTAATATAATTAGATACTAATCTAAGAATAGGGCCTAAAAGAGTCCTAGCCTTAGTAAGGAGGTATATACTTTATACCTTAAAAAGAAGAGTATATTTAGTAATTATCCTCTAAAATACTTAATTAGAAGAATAAAAATACTCTTAAAAGTATATTATTAACACCTAGTCTTTTAGTATAGCTAGGTAGAATATAAGCTTAAGGTAAAGAGGAGTCTTATATATATTATAACCTTTATTACCTATAATAAAGAGAATAAGGTCTCTTATAGCCTAGATTATTAGCTATATAAAAGATTAGGGGTTATAGAATACTTATATAAGGGACCTAAAGCTTATTATAGTAATAGTTACTATTTACTATTTACTATAAGTAATAATAATTATAAAAGTCTACTATATTAGGTATAATATTAAAAAGAGTATAGATATTAAGAAGCTTTTAATTAGGTATTTTAAAGGTCTTAAATTTAATTAAGGGACCTAAGGGATAATTAAGTAAGGAAGTATTAAGGTAAATAAGGATATAAGAGGACCTACTAAATAAGTTAATTAGGAGGATAAAAAGAAAAAAAGAAGAGGAAGAGGAGAAAATTATTAAAGAAAAGAAAGTATAAAAAGAAGAGTATATTAACTATTCTAGCTACTAAGAATATATAATAATCTTATATATATTTATTATAATAAAGCTACTAGCTAATATAGACTAGTAGTCTTATATATTTAAATTATTAGGTTAACTAGTAATTAAGGCGCTTATATAAACCTTATTTTTCTTTAAATCCTCTTCCCTCTTCTTTTCCCTCTTCTATCCCCCTAAAGCTCTTTATATTCTACTCTACCCCTCTAAACCCCTAATCTTAGCCCTAAAGACTATAACCTCTAAAGTCTATTATTACCCTAATACCCTTAAGAGTTTTATTATTCTTATTAATTAAGTAAGGAATTTATTTTTATATACTTTATTTTATTTTTCTTTATACTTTATAACCTAATCTATAGCCTATTATTTTATTATACTTATTTTCTTTCTCTTCTATATACTAAAAAGTACTTACCTAATTTCTAATTTTTTACTTTATTATATAAATATTCTTATTATTATTTTCTTTTTTATTTTTATTTTCTTTATTAGAATAACTATATTATTCTATTTTAAAGTTAAAAGAAAAGGTAATAATTATCTATATTACTTTCTTAAAGAAAAAGAGTAAGTTAACTTACTTATTACTAAATCCTACCTATAGTATCTACTAATCTTTTACCTAAGGTTTACTTAACTAAAAGAAGAACCTATTTAGCCCCCTAATTATAAAGATCCTCTCTTTTAAAATATTTAAAAAAGCTTTTACTATATACTAGATTACTTTATAGTTAAAAAGAAAGCTTAAAAAGATTATCTTATATTATACTTTAGGCTTTATAGTATACTCTTAAAATATAAATAGGCTAAAGGTACTTTACTTTTAGTTACTCTAAGGATTATTATTTAAAGATTAGAAGAAGTTATTATAATTATCTTTACTAAATTTCTAATTAAAAGCTATCCTTAACTATTTATATATAAATTTAATAAGCCTAGGGATAAAATAAAATAAGATTAGGAGTTTATAAAAGGAGTACTACCCTTTAAAAGCTTAATTAAAAATAAACTATACTATAGGTAGGGTTTACTAGGCTATAGGTTCTAGGTTAGCCTAGCTAATTTTATAAGCTACTAGAACCTTAGTAAAGAGAGGTACTAGGTTATTATAGTATTTAATAGGAGATTAGGAGTTTTATAGATCTTTAACTCTATTTTAGAGGGAAGAAATATAAAGATAAAAGCTATAGCCTTAATATTTTACTAATAGCTTACTAATATATAACTCCCCTATAATTTCCTTATATTTACCCCTAATATTAGTAATTAAGGGAATAAGTAGTCTTATAGCTATTTAGGGATTTATAATATTATACTACTATTATAAGACTATACTAATAATATTTTATTAGAACTAATAAGTAGGATATAGGGGAAGAAATAGTTAGATAAGCTAATTAACCTATCTATAAATAGTTATATATAGGCTATTATATAAGAACCTTATAATCTAGACCTTTCTAAGTTATATTAAATAGACTAAGATAGACTATACTTAACTTAAGTCTTAAATAAAAATTTTTAAATAAATATTTTATACTATATACTAACTAATAAGTTAAGAATTAAGAAGCTACTCTTATAGACCTATTAGCTTAGATTTATTAGTAATAATCTAAATAAGCTTTATAAGTTAAAGCTAATTAGGTAGTCTATATTTAGTAGTCTAGCTTTATATAAGATAGGTAAGAAACTCCTAAAAGATTAGATTAGTATATTCCTTATAAATAATTAAGAAGAATAATACTATCCTCTACTAAACCTAAAATTCACTAAAGGCCTTTAAGAGTTTATATTTACTTATCTTAAGAGAATAAAGAGTATTTTATACTCTAATATTATATATATAAATAAATACCTATAATACCCTAATCCTTAGACACCTCTAGTAGAGGGACCTAGTAATATAAAAGGTCTCCTAAGTTAGGATTAGTTATAAAAAGAAAAGACTATATATTTAAGATATAAATTTACTAGTTTTAATAGTTAGATAGTAGGCCTAGGTCTTATATAAGGTTTTATAACTATATAAAGTACTAACTAAAGTAAGTAGAGTTTTAAGCTAGTAAACCCTTTAAGCCCTAATACCCCTAAAAGCCCCTTAGCCTAATTAAGGAAGATAAGACCTTTAGATTAGAAGCTAAAGTAGTTATTAAGTAAAGAATCTATAACTACTAGAATATTAAGTACCTATTAGTAACTTTTCTTAACTACTTAAGAGTTTACTTTATTAATAATATCTTAAGTCTCTTAATATTCTATAACCTTATAATAGGCTTTTACTATAAAGGATTAGGCTATTTATAAGCTAAAGGATACCTAGATTATATAAGGGTTATTAATCTTAAAAGAACTTAAGAAGATAATTAAAAAAGCTATTATTATAGACTAAAATACTAATAAGGATAATTAAGCTCTAAGTATTATTAAAAATTAAGATAAGTTAATTTATAAATAGTTTATACTTATAAATAACCTAAACCTAGCTAATAATATATCTAACCTAAGCCTTAGTATTAATAACTTTTTATTATACCCCTAATATATATACTAGCTTTAGAACTAGGGGAGATAGACTTTATCTTATACTAGATATATTCTAGTACTTTAGCTAGGTAAAAGGAAGATAAGCTTATTAAGGATTATACTTATTAGGACTATCTAGCTACTAGAAGGAGATATAGTATAAGTATAATCTATAAAGGCTTTATATATAGCTACCTTAAAGAGATCCCTAATCCCTTTTATCCTAAATAGATTAGTTATTACTAGTATATAGACCTAAGTCTATAAAGCTATTACTATATACTAAACTATACGCTTATCCTTAACTAAGACCTTAGTATTATAACTAAAGGCTTAAGTAGATTCTAAGGCTACTAATATAGAGAAAGCTTTATAGATTATTAGGGAATAGTTAATTAAGCATACTAAGAAGCTTAAGAAGGCTAAAGAGTTATAAGCTATTATTAAAAAAGCTACTACTAAGGAATAAGCTACTATTAATAACTAGGCTATTACTAAGGAGGCTACTACTAATAAATAAGTTACTAAAGATAAGGCTATAAAGGGAAAGGAGGAACTAAGCTCTAAAGTAAAGCTAGATCTACTTATAAGCTCTATTAGAGGCTAAGGAGGAATAGATTAATTAGTATATAAATTTAAGAGGAAAAGTTTATTATTTATCTTTATTATTAGGTATTTAGGTATTTATTTTAAGTTAGAAAAATAAGGGGAGTTATTTATATAGGACTTATTACTATTCTATAGTTATCTATTTTTTTTATTATATAAGGAGGATTATATTAGTTAAATTTAATTACCTTTAGGGTTTACTTATAAAGAATAATATAAAAAGATAAAGTCCTTTTATAGTTTTTAAAATAACTTTTTTATCTTTTTTATATCTAATTTCTATTATTTACCTTATAATCTAGAGCCTTATAAGGTTTTTTATAGTCTCTAATAATATCTTTACCTAATATAAAGCCTTTAATAATTTAGTAAGTAATAATACTACTAAATATTTAAGCCCTTATTTAATACTATATATTTTCTATAATATTAACCTCTTAATTAAGAGTTAATAAATACTTTATATATATATAAACCCTTAGAGGGACTATATTTCTATTAGTATTATAAACTAGTCTAATAGCCTTATAGGTAATAGTAGATACTTTATATATTTTAGCTACTTTCTCCCTTAGTAATAATTATACTAGCTAATTCTATATATCTTTAATTTTTAATAGACTTATCCTAATATATCCTAAGGTAATTTTATATCTTAAGAATTTAACTTTCTATTAGTAGAACTTACTCTTTATTAGTTTAACTAGTAAGTTATTATCTTAAAGTATTTAGAGTACTTTATATATATATTTCTTATACTCCTTAAGTATATTAGAATAAATAAGGATATTATTAAGGTAAATAATAATAAATTTATTAAGTTATTTTTATAAGATATTATTAATTATAGTCTAAAAAGTAGTTAGTATATTTATAAGACTAAAGGGTATTACTAAATACTTAAAGTATTCTCTTAAAGTTTAAAAGGCAGTTTTTTACTTATAATTATCCTTTATATAAATAAGGTTATAAGCCCTTTTTAGGTTAAGGGTAGTAAACTATCTAGATTATCTAACTTTATCTTATATTTCTAATATAAGTAATAATAGGTATTAGTTCTTAATTATAATATTATTTAGCTATTAGTAATTAATATATAGTTATAGCTTTTTATTTTATTTTTATACTTATAGGATTAGGTATTTTACTAGTAATTTAGAAGGTTATATCTAACCTTTTTATAGTATTTCCTCTAAATACTCCTTAAGCGCTTAGTCTTACTTAGGGTTTTAGGGATAAATCTTTTAGAACTTTAATTCTTTACTAGGCTAGAGTTTAATCTTATAATTCTAGTATAAATACTCTAATAGTCCTATTTTTAGCTCTCTACTAAATAGCTTACTATACTTTAAGTATTCCTTAGGAATCTCTAATATACTAGCTTTTAATTTTTAAGTAATTAAGTATATTCCTTAAGATTAGTCTTAATCTAATTAAGGTACTCTTTTTTATTTTTAGCTACTCTTACTATTATAATTATATCTTAGTATATCCTACTAAAGTTAGCCTATTCTCTAGTTAACTCTAAGATTACTTACTTATAATTAAGGTAACCTTAATATAATATTATACTTTAAGATTACTATAATATCTAAGAATAATATATAGTTTATACTAAAAATAGATATAAGAAGTTATATAGTTTCCTAGTTTATTATACTATAATTATACTAAATATTATTTCCCTTTATATTTATAAGTTAGTAGGGCTTATCTTTCTTTTTTTAGGGTAATTATAATTTATTAATAAGATTTAGTAAAATAAAATTTCCTAATACTTTATTATTAAGTATTACCTTAACTTTTATTCCTTTAATAAAGATATTAAAGGTAAGGTGTTTATTACTATTAATATTTATAGTATATAGAGACTAGTTAGATTTTTATTAAAGAGTTAGTCTTACTTATAATAATAGTTATTATTTCCTAATTTCCTTTCTTATTCCTTTTATTCTTTTTATTCTTCTTTTCTTTATTATTATTAGTTTAGTATAACTATATTAGAGCTTTCTTAGTAATTATTTAATCTACTAGCTATATTAATTAAGTTTAGACTAAGTAAACTACTTATAAATATATTATTTCCTCCTTCTATAGGTCTTAGTAGTAAAGCGTGGATAGTATAGGCGTTTTCCTCCTTAATATAGTATATTTTATTTCTCTTTAAGTCTAAGTAGTTTAAGAATCTTCTCTAGACTTTCTAGTTTTATAAGTCTATTTCTAAAAATAGACTATATCCTATATTAGGGTTAAATTTTAGGAAGAATTAGTATTTAAGTTTCTTCTAGAGGTATATTTTGTAGTTATTAAAGGAATAGGATGCCTATAAAATTTTTATATAGTCTAGATATCTTATTATAAGTACTAGGTACTATATTATAAAGGCGTAGACTCTAAGACTTACTCCTTTTACTACTTCTTTAAATTTCTATTTAAGAATTACTAGATAGGAGATATTAGTTCTATAAATTCTTATACGTACTAGTTTAGGGTTACCTAGACTAGCTAATAAGGCACTAACTAGCCTAGGGTTATAATTCATATAGATCTCCTTTAGAGGTATCTTAGGAATTATATTAATAGTTTCTTTAGTATCTTAGCTAATTAATTTAAGGTCTTCTTCCTTATCTAAGATAGGTTAAGTTCTAAAATCCTAATCTTTATTAGATATTAGTTTATTATAGTTTATAAATCTATTAGTATCTAAAAAGTATTCTTTACTATTAACTATATTAATATTTTAGATAAGTAAATCCTTATAATAGGCTATATTTATTCTTTATCCTTTAGCTATTAGTTTCTACTATTTCTTAGGTGCTTTATACTTATTTATAAAGTGTCTAGCCTTCTTATAGTTATAGTATTTCTTTCCTTTTTCTTTTCTAATAGCGTTAAGTTCTATTAGGCCTAGGTAAGTCCTATAAGCTATAGATCTATTTTAGCGTTTTCTTATATTTACTTAGTTATATTATAGTAGGTTACTTTAGTAGCTTATACCTCTTTTACTATATTTAAGTTATCTAGTATAGAGTTAGTTATTAATTTTAATAATCTTATTAGTGAATTTATTAAAGGTATTAGGTTAATCTTCTTTTATAATTTTATCTTTTATATCCTTATATAAAGCATTATATAGTAATTCTATAGTACTATTATTATCCTAGTTAATATAGGATAAGATATATTAAAACTCTTAAATAAGGTACTATATAGACCTAATTTACTTTAGGGCTTTTAGTTTATATATTATAGTCTAGACTTTATCTAGGTCCTTAAAGGCTATTTATAGGACTTCTTTAAAGTTTTTATACTTCTTAAAGATCCTAATAGTCTTATCTTTAGGTTCTTTATTATCTAAGTAGTCTTAGAGTATTAGCTCCTACTATTCTATAGCTTTTCTTATAAGAAGGTTACTAATATAAAGGATCTTAGTAAGCTCCTTAGTAATAGATTTATTAACCTTTAAGTAAGTCTTAGCTTAGGTAAGGAAGGTGTAGATATTCCCCTTAGTACTATTAAAGGCGTTAGGTTTTAGGAACTTAGGCATTCTAGTAATCCTTTTTTCTTTCTTCTATATTACCTCTAGCTACTTATAAAGGTATATAAGCTTATCTTAAAGTTCTTATATTTTAGTATTAGGTTCTACTATAGTAGTGTCTTTAGGACTTATAATAGGTATTATAATAGGTTATTCTATAAGGATTTTAATAGGATTAGTAGTTTTTTTACTAATAGTAGATATTATAAAAGGTTAGCTATTTAAGGTTTTAGGGTAACTTACTAAATAAGACTAATTAAAATATAATAATAGCTTATTCTTAATCTATAATTAGTCTATTTCTTAGGTAGTAAGTTAGGTTAAATACTATAAAGTAGCTAATTAAGTAGTATCTTTATAAGGTCTTATTAAGAGTAGAACTCTTAATACTAATTACTTAGTATTACTTAGATTAATTAGTAAAGATCTAGACTACCTAACTATAGGAGCTCCTCTCCCTTAAGTACCTATCTATATCTCTACTATAAAGACTAATCACCTTAATTATCTAATTATCTATTAATCCTTAATTATAGTGATTAATAGGTAATCTATTAATTACTCCTAATATAGTCACGTAACTACGTGTTCCTTTCTTCTGTGTCCTGCCTATAGCTGACTCCGCTATAGTGTATACGCCTCACGTAGGAGCGTTCGTAATATTAGGCTTTATTCTTTTAAAAAAAGGAATTTAAATAAATATATTAAAGGTATAAATAATTTAAAAGTAACTAAAACTAAAGTCCTTTTAAGAAATTTAAGTATTTTTAGGTTTTTATAATTTTTATTATTAGTTTATTAAAAATTACTTATAAAAAGCCTTACTACTTATAGCCTAGTTAAAAGAACTAATAAAGGGTAAGAAACTAAGGAGAGTTAACTTTAGTATAACTAAAAAGTATATCTTTAATAAGTTAAAAGCAGTTTTCTAGAGTATACCCCTTCTCTTATATTATAATCCTAAGAAAGGGGTTAAGTTAGAAATAAATACTTTAAAAGATAATATTTTTAATATTACTTTATAAATAAATAAGAAAAGCTAATACTATCTTATTATATTCTAGTTAAGGAAATTTACTAAGATAAAGTAATAGTATATAATTAGTAATTAAGAAATACTTATAATAATTAAATACTTTAAAAAATAAAGATAATACTTAAATAAAGACTAGTTAGTTAAAGTTTAGTTTAATTATTATAACTTATAAAGTTTTATAAGTACTTTTAGATTAAATAGAAGATAAGTAAAATAATATATATTTCTTATATTATTCTAATTTATAATAAAATATTAGGCTAGTAAAATAAATCTTACTAATACTCCCTTAAAATAGCCTAATTATATATTAAATAAAAGCCTTAACCTAAAGTTAGTTAATAACTTATAAAAGAAAATAGTATTTATAGTTATAATTATAGCTTAAAGTAAAGGTAAGTAAAGAATAAATCTATTTATATTTAACTTTATAGACCTAAATAAGATACTAAAAGTAAGTTAAGAACCTATAGGTTACTTATAAAGTAGTTCTTTATTTAATTAAGAAAAGAATTAATAGTAATTTAATAGCCTAAAAGCCTATATACTTACTATAGTTATAAATATATAAATATATAAGATTTTAAATATAAATTTATATATTATTATTTTATATACTTAAAATAAAGACCTAAGTTACTAAAAGAAGAAGTAACTAGCTAATAAAGTTAAAGGGTATTTATAGTAAATTACTAATATAAGATTACTCTAGTTTAAAGGGAGGATTTATATCCTAAAAAATCTAGACCTAGTCTATAAACTATTATAAACTTACTATAATAATTTATTAGTAAGATATTTTAATACTAACTAAATAATAGACCTTTTATATTAAAACTTCTTTTAGTAAAATATATAAAAGGATATAGTAGATTATATAACTATATATATAGTATATTAAGTTATTATAATAAAATAATATAAGTTATATAGTAAATTAGGGTTATTATTAATCTCTTTAAGACCTTAGTTATAATTAATAATAGATTTTATTATAAGTCTATTACTAGTATATATTAAAATAAGGTAAGTAAACTTAATCTTAGTTATTATTAATAAATATATAAAGTATAGCCTCTTCTTTATAGTAAATACTAATATAATAACTATATAGCTAGTAAAGTTATTTTATAATAAAGTTAAGCTATTATATAGTATACCTAATAATATTATTTTAGATTAAGGATTCTTATTTATAAGTAAATTTTAGTTAGAGTTATATAATATTTTAAATATTTAATATTAACTATTTATTATATTTTATCCTTAAATAAATAGATAAATAAAAAAAATAAACTAAATATTAGAATATTACTTATATTATTTTATAATAAAAATATAATATAACTAATTATACTTATTAATAATAACTTAGTATATATATAATAATATATAAAGTAATATAATAAGTAATTCTTTATTATACTTATTATTTAAATATTATTCTAAACTTAGGATTTAAGTTAAAGCTAACTTTATAAGAGAAGGGCTATTAAAGTTAAGAACTTAAGTAGAAAAATTACTAGAGTCTAAAAAGAAAAGAAAAGAATACTAGTAATAAGTAATATAGTAATAAGTATATAATTATAACTAATAATATTAGCTACTTAAATTATCTTAAGGAGATTTAGTTATATTATTTATAAAGAATTTTAGGTTTAAAATAATATAGAGTAAATTAGTATTATAATATATTAGGCTATTATAGGTACTAAAGAAAATTAATATATAAGTATATTAACTAGTTTTATTAAAGTAATATTCTTAAATCTATAATATATTTTATATTAATTTACTAAAGCCTTAAAAAGGGGAACCTTATAAACTATTATTAATACTAGAGCTTAATAACTTAGAAGAAAAATAAGAAGTTAAGAATATTATAATATATAAAACTATAAATTAATTAATACTTTTCTTAATAAAATAGAAAAGATAATTAGTAAAATATAATAAATAGTTAATAAAAGAAAACCTAGTAAATATATAAGATTACCTATAAGATTATTAATTATAAATTAATAAAAACTTATATAAAAAAGGGAGACTAAGAAAAACTAAATAATATTATTTAAATTTATTAAATTATATTAAACTTATAAAAAATAAAAAATAAAAATAAAAAAAATTAATATAAAATAATATATACTTATTATACTATTAAATTATAAATATAAATTATAGTCTTCTTTAATTTATTAGTATTAATAAAAAAAGTTATTAATAATAATACTAAATATCTTTATTACTAATTATATTTAGCTAGCTCTTAGTTAAGGTATAAGGAATCTTATATAGTTAGTTAAAGTTAAAGGACCTAACCCTTTACCTAGATAAGAGTCTACTTATAGGTATTAAGTATTAAATAGTACTATATTTAAGTACTTTACTTAAGTTAAATAGTAACTTAATAAGAAATTAGGGATCTTACTTTAATATTCTTTATAGTACTTATAAAGTTATATATATAATAATAATAATTATAATAAGAGTTAAAACTTTATATAAGACTTAGAGTTATCTTAATTAGTTATTAATATTAAGTAAAATTAAAAAGAAAATCTAAACTATTATTATAAAGATATATATACTATATATATATATTTATAATAGTATAATTAAGCTAATTATAATTAGCTATTATTTTATAATATACTTATAAGAAGGTTAGTTAAGACTAAAGAACTTATTAATAAGGAAAAGAAAATATATAAGTAAATAGCTTTTTTAATTAAGGTAATAATAAGTATATTATTAGATAATAGTAGTATAGTTAAAAAAATATTATATAAAAAAGAAAAACTTAAGAAGATTACCTAACTCTATAAATACTTAATAACTCTTAATTAATAAAAATAAATACTATATATAAAAGTAGTTAGTATTATTTATAAGCCTTATTTAATTAAATATAATAATAATTAAACCTTTATCTAGACTACTAGGGGATATTTTATTATCTAGCCTTAGAGGGTACTCTTTTATATTAAAGTATTTTAACTTATTATTAAGGAAGTTATTTCCTTCTTTATTATTAAAATCTTTATTAATATTAAAAAAGCTAATAAAAGTACCTAGTATACTTATAAATAAAGAGCTTATAAGAGGTAACTTAATAATAATAAGATATTATATAAAGTTAGTTAAAAAAAATTTAAGTATAAAGTTATTAACTTAGATAAGAGTTACTTAAATAGTATTTATATTTATCTTACTATACTAATAAGTAAGTATATTAATAATTTTTATAAATTACTCTTTACTTTTAAATAGAGGAATAAGAATAAAAGAATCTAATATAAATATATAATAAATATTTTCTAAAGTACTTTAAATATAAGACTCTTTTTATAGCTTATTAGTAATAAATATTAGCTAGGGATCTAATAAAGGATATATAACTATAAGCTTAGTAATAAGTTATATATTAATAGCTTTTTATTTTACTTTAATACTTTAAGAGACTAATAATAAAGTAAATTACTAAGCTTAAGTATACTAATTAAAAGGACTAATTAATACTAGTATTAAAGTAGTATTAATAGGCTAGCTTAGGGTAGTCTATATAGTAAAAGTAACTTTAGGAATAAGAGAGTAATATTCTACTTTAGACTCTTAGTTTAAAAGCTATTTAATAGTTAATAAAGGAAGGAAAAGAAAAGACTATAAGTTAATATACCTCCTAACCCTTTAAGAAATTAGAAGCCTATATATATATAGTTTTATTAGACTAGTTTAAAGTATTAACTAAAGAGCTAAAAGACTAAATAATAATATTAATTATAAATAAGGTAATTAAACTAAGAACTATACTTAAAGTTATAAATAAAGGTATAATAAAGTTATTTATAAGCTTATTATTAAAAGAGATTATTATAAGAGAAAAAAAAGAATCTCTTATATAGTAATAAGTATAGAAGCCTATTTAAGAAGAAGTTAAGCTAGCCTAAGAACCTTAAGAGTAATATAATATACCTTATATTAAAAGAAAACTCTAAGAAAAAGAGATTATTTTAGGCTTATTAGTAAAGTTTATAAAATAAACTTTATAAAAGGTATTAGTTATAAATATAATAATAAAAGTAAAAGTAAGTAAATAAGATAAAAGGGTTTTTAAAAAATAAAATAAGAAAAGTTATAAAAGAAAAAAAATATAACTTTAAGTTAAAGAAAATATAACTTTTATATACTTACTTATTATTACTAGCTAACTAAATATAAAATATTACTATTTATAATAATAAAAATAAAGTAAATATATTATTATAAAATCTATATAATATTACTTAATTTATAAGTATATAAAGTATATTAGAGTTTTTATAGGGATCTAAAGAATTTAATTAAATTCTAAGGAAGTTACTAGTGCCTAGTAAAATACCTATTAAGAAGGAGATAATTATAATACTTAATCTATATTACTATTAATAAGTATAAATAAAGTATAAAAAGGTAGAGGCTTAATAATAAGTTACTAATTCTATAAGTTATAATAAAATTAGTTAAGTTAATTATAACTTAATTAATTTATATACTTAAAAAGAATAAGTTTACTAGTATATATATTTACTATTAGTTTAATTATAACTTAATAAATAATTAAAGTTAAGCTATTAACTTAGTAAATTAATAAAGGAGGCTTTACTTAGCTAAGAATAGGGAATAGAGCCTTAAAGGAGACTTAATACTAATTTAATAAAAAGTTAAAGTTAAGTTATAACCTTAGTTATAGAAGGATATATATAAAAAAGATAGTATTAAGGAGATAAAGCTTATTAAGCTTTAGTCTTAAGAGTCTATAGAATATACTTCTTCTTACCTTCTAATTTTTATAATCTTATTTCCTTACCTAGCTTATCCTATACTATTATACTATTATTATAGTAAGTTTATCCTTATTTTATTATAACTATACTATATTTCTTAACTAGTCCTAGCCTACTACTCCTTAACCTAACTATAATAATACTACTACTCCCCTAGCTAAAAACCCTATTATACTCTATATAGAGTATATAGAGTCTCTTTATAGTAAGCCCTAGGTAGTCTTATATAGGCCTTATTTTAGCTATATAAGTACTTTTAGTTATATAATATATTATAATTAATAAGCTAGTAAGTCTATAGTTCTTTTTTAGTCTTATTATATACTAATTTTAGTAGTTAATACTTATTTTTATATTATATATATTAAATTAAAGTAATACTACTTTATAATAAATTTACTTAAATCTTATTATAGTTTTAATACTAATTATTTATAAGTTATATTAATTATAGTCTTTATTATTATTACTTTTTAATAATAATATCTTAATAATACTAGGCTTAACTTAAATATAATATATAAGTATACTAACTTCTAGTACTTTAGCTAAGAGGTTTATTATATTTACTTTAAAGTTAGGGGGGGCTTTACTAAGGGAAGTTAAGACTAAACTTATTTTATAAGTAATATAAACCTATTAATAATTATTATTAATACCTTTATTATACTTATTATTATTACTTTATTTAGTAATAGTATTACTTTTATTATAACTTTATCTAGGGGCTTATCTCTCTTAAATAGGTTTATACTTATAGACCTCTTATTAGAGGCTTATATTTAGTTATATTTATTATAGCTTATTATTAATACCTTAATAGCCTTATATTAAAATTAGGCTAAGGGGGAGGGAGAAGGTAGGGCTAAGGGGGGTAAGGGTAATAAAAAGATAGCTTAGGCCTATAGCTATTAAGGACTTAAGCTAAGCTTATTATAAAAAAAAGGTTTATTTATATTTAAGTCTAATTATAAATAAAGTAGACTAAGCTTATTAAAGATATATTATAAGGCTATTTAAACTATACTTAGTTATTATTAATAATATTATTTATTTTATTTTAATATTTTATTATACTTATTTTATAATACTTTTATTTTATATTTAGTTTATCTTTAATATATTTATAAGTTAGTTACCTTAAAACTATATAATTATTTTACTATCTTTTTACTTTAAACTAGATAATTAAGTATAAAGAAGATATTATATTTATTTTATAATATTAGTATTATAAGGCTATTATAGTCTTTTACTTAAAGATAATAGAATAATATATAGTATATATTCTTAGGGCTTTATTAGTATTAGTATTCCCTTAAGTTAAATTTAAGGACTTTTTACTTATAAAAAAAAGTATTAAGTTTTATTTTATTTATTTAAAACTAAATAATAATAAAGCTAATATATTAAGGGGAAATAAGTATTAGTATTACTTATCCCTTATAATAAAATTATAATAGTTTATAAACTAAAAAAAAAGTAAGTTATTTTACTTTTTATTAGCTTTTTAGCTTTTTATACTTTTATATTATTTACTATCTTTATACTATTTACTAGTCTAGTATATAATAATCCCCTTATAAGCCTTTATTAATAGTTTTTAGTAGGTTAGTATAGAGGTCTTATAGTAAAGGTATTATTCTTCTTCTTCTCCTATTATTATACTAAGTAATTAAAATAAAGGAGGCTACTTAAGTAAATATATAATATAACTAAACTATAGCCTTATTAGTCTCTTATTATAAGAGGGTCTAGCTCTTTTATATTATTAAGTATAAGTCTAGTAAAAGAACTTTAAGTTTAGTTTTAATATAATATATTTAGGTAGCTTTAAATACCCCTCTTATTATATAAAAGTACTTTACTTAAATCTTATAAAGGGGGTAGATAAGGCTTTAGGTAGCTTTATTTAAAGGTTAATATTATATTATTACTTTAAAGGTTATAATTAGTTAAATACCTTAAAGGTAAAGATTATAAGCCTCTTTAACCTTTAAGCTTTATAACTTCTTTATAGTCCTTTAAAGAGCTTATAATATAGCTTATATTTTTATAAATATTACTTTAACTTACTTTTTTTATTTTAGTTTATTTAATAAAATTACTTTTAAAAGGTAAGTATAAAATATTAGTTAAACTATATCTTCTTTAAGCTAGATTAGGCCTAGGTTTATAGTATAGTTATAGTAAAAATATAATAACTTAAATTTTAAAACTAAGAAGCTAAGATAATAAAAGTATATTTATCTTTTATAAATCTCTTATATAGACTTTAGTTATACCTTTATTTTACTATAGTTCTTACTTACTAATAAGAGGTTAGTATTATTTATAAATCTAATTATATATAGCCTTAGTATTATCTTAAGGGCCTTATAAAGGGATAAGGTAAATAGAATAAAGAAGATTAGTAATAGTAATAACCCTTAAAGTATATCTCTCTAAATAGTTTACTTTATAGTTAACTTACTATTAATATAAAGCTTATTTACTCTCTTACTTAAGAAAGACTATAATAACTAAAGTATTTTATTTAAGTACCCTAGGCGCTTAAGTTTTTTTATTAGAAGCTTATAATTAATATTATTAAAAATACTAATTATATTTAGTTATAAAAGTAATATTATATTATTATAAGACTATATTATCTTAACTAATTTAACTATTAAGGTAATTACTATTTTAGTTAACTTTTACCTTTAGTTCCTTATCTAGCCTTTAGATAAGAGATAGTATTCCTCTACTATAAATATAATATAAATAGTTAATATCTTTTTAAATAGCTTGCTTATTATATTTAAAAGTATAATTAACCTCTAATTATTAGCTATATATAATTTATTTAATATCTTTCTTAGCTTCTAAAGTACTATTATAGTCTTAACCTAATATTATTATAAGAAATAACTAGTTTTTAAGGAGGTATTATATAGTATTACTAATACCTTAAGGAGTAAAGGGCTTAGTACTCTTAAAAAGTTATATAGAATCTTATTTAGGCTTAAGATATTTTATATTATATAGCTTTATAATATTATTTTTATTTCTTATTTTATAATTAATAATAAGATTTTAACTATATCTTATACTACTAAGGAAAGGGTATTTAGTATTATATATAGCTTTATAAGGTCTTAAGGTAATATTACTATAAAGTCTATTATCTCTAGCTTTAAGAAGAACTTCTATACTAAGACCTTTACCTTCTCTTCTTTAGTCTTAGTAAGTATATTTTATCCTAGTTAAGCTAACTTTAAGATTATATTAGCTATATATTTAGTAATATACCTCTTTATTTACTTATACTACTTTTATAGCTTTAAGGTCTCCTATAGGGTATTAAGGTAAGTCTTTTATAATACTTTTTATACTTTAATTAAGGCTTAGGCCTAGTATATTTTTACCTCTCTTATAGTATTTTAGTTAACCTAAAAGCTAGTCCTTAGTATATATTATTACTTTTTTTTAATATTTATAACTATTATTTATACTTTATTAGTTTATTAGGGTAATTATTAGTCTTATATTAGGCTTATAATAAGAACTACTTTCCTAATAATTTCCTCTAGTATTTTTATTAACTAGCGATATACTTTTTTTACTTTAAATAAGTTATTTAATTAAAGAGTAGTCTTAAAGGGAAGTTAAATTATAGTCTTTACTTTTATAATTAACTTATTTACTTTACTTTATTTTCTTATAAGTATACTAATACTAGGAGTATATATAAATAATTTAAGGAACTAAAAGGTATAGTTAGATTTAATAAGATCCTAGTCTAAGGTTATATATTTTCCTCTTAAAGCTAGGTTTACTTATAAGAGGTCTAATATACTTATATATTAGTTATATTAGAACTAAATAATAGTACCTTAAGGGGTTATTAAGATAATCTTAAATTATATTATAGTCTTTATTATTTTATTTACTTATATTAACTTCTAATTATATAAGTCCTAGTCTAAGTAATAAAGGTTAAAGTCTTTTATTATTATATATAAAAACTTTATATTTAAAGGTATATTATTTAAAAAGTATTTTAGATTTATCTTAGGCTTTATATAAATATTTATAATACTAAAGGGCTTTTTTAAGAATTAAATATAATATATATTTTTATTTATAATTACTTCTTATTTTACCTTATTAATTCTTTTATATATATAGGTTATTATTTACCCTTCTCTTTAAAGGTATTAATATAGTACTATTATAGGGGTAAGGGGGGGGCCTTTAGGTAAGACTTCCTAAATAATAATAATATCTAGGCTATCCTTTTAGTAAATAACTAGCTTAATATTATTATTATCCTTATAAGTATTCTATAAAAAAATCCTTATTTATTTATTTAAATAAGGCTAAGTTAATTATCTTTATATCTTAAAGTATACTTAGTATAGTTAGTATTTAGTTAGCTATTAGAATAAAAGATAAGGGAGGTATCTTTTAGCCTTTTATAGAATTAGCTTTAATAGTAGCTAGCTCTTAAGCTAGCCTAAGTATATATTTAGGTCTTTATAATATCCTTATTAGGGTTAAGGGCTTTAGTATTATAACTTAGGTATTATTAAAGTTTAGTATATTTATCTAAGTTAAGTAGGGGTATTAGGTTAGTATTAGGCTAGGCCTAGCTAGTTATCTTCTTTATTATTATATACTCTTAGCCCTCTTTAGGGGGGAGGATACTCTTAAGAACCTTAGGGCCCTAGTATTTAGGGTCTTTTAACTTTTAAACTCTATAAGTCTAAAGAGGTATACCTCTTAGGTATACCCCTAGTACTATTATATAACTAAGTAGTCTTAAGACTATACTAGATACTTTCTTTTATAGTTAAAATACTATTCCTTTTAATAGTCTTTTTTTACTAAATATACTTTATTTATATTATAAGATTAATATATATACTAACTATATCTCTCTTTATTCTAATAATACCTTTTAATATAATTATATTAATAATAATAAAAATATTATAAAGACTATATTACTTTTAAAAAGGGTTTATATTAAAAGACTTATAAGTTAAAGAATACTTCTTTTTTATATAGTTAGTTTATTATTTTTATATTATAAATTCTAATAATTAAAAAGGCCTTTATCTTAGTCTTAATATTAGGATAATATACCTTAATTATAATAATATTTACTTTATTAAAGGTTAATAGTATTATAACTAAATTAATAGTATTTTAAGGGATTTTACTTTATAAGACTACTTTAATAATTATTAAGTAAGTCTTATAAACTAAGATTACTTTTAGCTTAAAAATAGTCTTAACCTAGTATTTATTTTATATATATTCTTTTATACTTTAATAAAAAGATAAGACTATATTTTTAGAGGAGAGGTATTAAGATATTATAATAGTATTAGCTTATATAGCCCTATTAACTATACTTATTACCTTTTATAAGGAGTAGTCTTTTATTTTTTATAAATAATCTTATACTTTAATAATTAACTCCTTTTTATATTTAACTAAGACTAGTATAGCTTTAAGTACTAGTTAGCCTTAAGCTATAACTACCTTAGTATATAATTTTACTTAAGTAAACTAAGGTTAAGGCTTTTTTTAACTTTATTAAAGTATTTATATAACTATTTTTTTAATAATAGTTTAAATTATCTCTTATATAATTAAGAGACTATTTAAGGCTACTTTAGTCTTTATATAAGCCTATATTTATAAGTATTACTATTATATTTTCTTTACTTTATCTTTATACTTATTCTTAATTAAGAAAAGGAGCTTATTAATTAATTTCCTTTTAGTTAGTACTTACTATTAGGTTACTTCTATATTAGGTATATTATAGTATATCTTTATTAAGGAGGTATATTTAGGTACCTCTCTAATAAAGATTTAGCTATTATAACTACCCTTATTATTATAGCTTTAAGCTATTATTATTATAAGGTAGTTTTAAGTATTATTTAATATAAAATAGGTTTTTTTTTAATTTTATTACTAGTTTAGGCGTAATATAGTTATATACTATTCTTAGGTTATAAAGATATAAACTATAAGATATTATTATATAATACTTTAGTTTATATAAGAAAAAATACTATAATAAGACTAGGTAATATACTATAAAAATCTATTAATACTAATATAGATTTTAAAGCCTTAATACTTTAGTTTATTATAGCTATTAATATACTATATTATATTTAGACCCTTAATAGTATATTAATATTATTTTATAAACCCCTTTCTAAATTAAGCCTTTAGCTTTTTATTATAGTATTCTTTATATACTTAATATAAAGTATCTCTTAGAATATTAAGCCTATAATACTAGGCTTAAGAATAAAGAAGTATATAATTATTTTATTATAAGAATAATAATAAGGATTTTTATAATTTAAAGAGTATAATTATAAAAGTCCTTATTTCTTTATATTACTCTTTTATTAAATTCTAGATTATATTATTTTTAGTTTAAATAGTTTTTAATATATAGTCTAAGATATAATATCCCTCCTTTTAAAGCTTATAAAGTATCTAAGTATCTAAATAATTATAATTAAAAAAATAAGATAGTAATTTATATAATAATTTTAAGATTAGTACTTTATTTAGGTTTTTATTAAAGTTATTATTTATAAATAACTCTTATAAAAGTTATAATTAAATACTTAATATTATATAATTAATATAAATAATTAATAATATAATTAGTAATTCTTTTATTTATTTAAAAGGAGATAATATTATCTTTAAAAGGCTTTAAATTAATAACTAGTTTATTAGTTATTATTTAAAAGTAATAAAAAAAAATAAAAAAAAAAGGAAGAGGGGGTAAAAGAGATTTTTTTAATTTAAAAATAAGTAAAAAAAGTTTTTTTAATTTAAAAATAAATAAAAGACGTTTTTTTAATTTAAAAATAAGTAAAAGAAGTTTTTTTAAGTTAAATAACTAAGTATATAGCTAAAAAATAACGTATATATATAAATATTATATAATATTAAAAAAATAAGAGAAGATTATTAATATAAATATTTTTAGAGATTAAATTAACCTTATTCTTTATTATAAGATATAATTATTTAAAATATAAAAAAAAAACCTCTAATATATAAAATATACTATATATATTATATTTTTTTTAAAAATAATTAATTAATAATATATTTTAATAAAATACTACTTAATAAGCTTATTATAAATAATCTTATCTATAATATAAATAATATCTCTTTATTACTAATAATATATATTATAAGATAGTTTTAAGAAAAGAATTATTAGTCTATATAATTATAATTCTAAAAAATACTAAAAAAATATAAAAAAAACTTACTAATATTAGGATTATTAAATTAGTATATAGATTTAGTAAAACTATAATTATATAAGGTATAACTCTTTATATAATTTAAGAGTAGAATATAGTAATAAAAAAAGCTATTACCCTTCTTATAATTAATATATTAGTCCTTAAGCTTATAAACTATATTATAAATATAAATTAAAATACCTTTTACTTAATATATATATATTAACTTAACTTTAATATATTTAATACTAATATTATAGTTAGTATAAGTATTTAGCTTAAGTAGATATTAAGGCTATAGAAAAGTTAGTAAAAGATTACTTTTAAATATTTTTAAATATTTTTAGACTTTTTTAAGGGTATATACCTTCTAAATATTTTATTTAATAAGTAAATTAAAGAATTTATATTTATAAAAGTAAATAATATATATAAAGTAAAAGATTATAAAAGTTAAGATATTATTAAGATTATTAATATTTTTATTAGGCTTAAGAAGTACTTTATTAATAATTATACTTAGTTATTTAAATTTTATTATACTTTTAATAGTTAAGTAGTAATTATTATTAAGTTTAAAATCTTTTAAATTAATAAAGTAAATTATTAATATTTTAATTAAGAAAAAAAATTATAATTAAAAAAAATATATAAAAGTATATAAAAAAGAATATTTATAAATATATAAATAAATATAAAAAAAAATTATAAGTCTTATATATTTACTTAATAATATTTTTAATTAATAAAAAAAAGATATATAAGTAATTAGTTAATTAATAATAATAAGCCTTTTTTAATTATAAAAAGTAGTTTTTATAAAAAAAAAATAACTTTTATAAAAAAAAAATAACTTTTATAAAAAAAAAATAACTTTTATAAAAAAAAATAACTTTTATAAAAAAAAAATAACTTTTATAAAAGAAAAATAACTTTTATAA
>JAAHCF010000463.1:0-29969 GCA_038367545.1 Beauveria asiatica | reverse complement strand
CACGCTAATGCAGCGCTAGCCACTAGCGTGGAGCTAAGCCGTAAAGGGTATAGCCTTACGTGATAGGATTCAAATCTTACGTTGCAAGATTCAGCCCTCCAAGCTTATGTCTTGATGGGGAATGTCCCATTGTCGGACCGAGTTCCTTTTTGTTTCTTCTCGGCTCTGCCCGGGAATCGAGCAAAGGATATAAGAGATCGCCCCCCTCCCCGGACCTCTGACCCTTTGTCCCTCACTGCAATTGCAATCTTTGGTCTCAATCATTGCAATGAGATTCTGGAAAAGCTTATTCCTGCCAGGGCTGGCCTCTGCCGTCAGCGTCCTCTCGCGAGAGAATACCAGCAGCAGCGCGCTCGAGCAGTGCCCCGGCTACACAGCCTCCAACGTTCAGACGACAGACACGGGCTTAACGGCGGAGCTGTCCCTCGCCGGCAAGGCATGCAACGTCTACGGCGACGATCTCAACGACCTGATTCTCCAAGTCACCTACGAGACTGGTAAGAGCGCTCGGCACACCCCCCACCATTGCCCGCCGAATGAGCTGACTCGGTTGCAAAAGACAACCGCCTGCACGTCAAGATCCAGGATGCCGGCAACCAAGTCTACCAAGTGCCCGAATCCGTCTTTGCGCGATCCTCGGCCACGTCCTCAGCATCAGCGAGTCTCCTTCAATTCACCAACACCGCCTCGCCATTCTCCTTTACCGTTTCCAGGCGCGACACGGGCGAGGTGCTGTTCGACACGTCGGCCGCGGCTCTCGTCTTCGAGACGCAGTACCTGCGCCTGCGCACCGCCCTGCCGCGCGATCCATACCTATACGGCCTCGGCGAGCACTCGGACCCGTTCCGCCTCAACACCACGAGCTATGTCCGCACGCTCTGGAACCAGGACAGCTACGGCATCCCCAACGGCGCCAACCTCTATGGCGCGCACCCGTTTTACCTCGAGCAGCGCAGTAGTGGCGCTCACGGCGTCTTGCTCCTAAACTCCAACGGCATGGACATTCTGATTGACAAGGACCACAACGATGCGTCTGGCCAGCAGTACCTCGAGTACAACACGCTCGGCGGCGTGTTGGATTTCTACTTTTTCGCCGGCCCGAGCCCCGTCGACGTGGCTAGACAGTACGGCGCGCTGGCCGGCACTCCCGCCATGCCGCCGTACTGGGGTCTCGGCTACCACAACTGCCGCTATGGCTACCGCGACGCCTTTGAAGTCGCCGAGGTGGTGCACAACTACAGCGTCGCGGGGATCCCCCTCGAGACCATGTGGACCGACATTGACTACATGGACCGCCGCCGCGTCTTCTCCCTCGACCCAGAGCGCTACCCGCTCGCCTCGATGCGCGCCCTCGTCTCGCATCTGCATCATCATCAGCAGCACTATGTCGTCATGGTCGACCCGGCCGTCGCCTATCAGGACTACCCGCCACTGCACCGCGGCATCCAGCAGAATGCCTTCTTGCTCCGCGCAAACGGCTCCGCCTGGCTCGGCGTCGTGTGGCCCGGCGTCACCGTGTTCCCGGACTGGTTCGCCGAGACAGTGGATGGCTACTGGAACAATGAATTCAAACTCTTCTTTGACAAGGACGCCGGCGTCGACATTGACGGCCTCTGGATCGACATGAACGAGCCCAGCAACTTTCCTTGCAACTTTCCCTGCGACGACCCTTATGCGGCCGCCGAGGGCTACCCGCCGCCCGCGCCGCCCGTCCGCGACACACCCCGGTCCCTTCCCGGCTGGCCGTGCGAGTTCCAGATGGGCGGCTGCAGCAACAGCAGTAAGCGCAGCAATAACATCAACGCCGAAACCACCAATCTCAACGTCGCGCCCGCCATTCGAGGCAACTCCCTCGTACTCCCAGTCCGCGCCGCCACTGCTGCTGGCGACCAAAAGGGTCTTGCTAATCGCGACCTGCTCTTCCCCAAATACGCCATCCACAACAAGGCCGCCTACAGGGACGACTGGAATGCCGACCACGGCGGCATCTCCAACCACACAGTCAACACCGACGTCATGCACCAAAACGGGCTCGCCATGTACGACACACACAACCTGTATGGCGCGCTCATGTCCCTCGCCTCTCACCGGGCCATGCTCGCGCGCCGGCCCGGCCTCCGCCCACTCATCATCACCCGGAGCACATTCCCCGGCGCCGGCGCCCACGTGGGCCACTGGCTCGGCGACAACCTGTCCACGTGGCAAAAGTACCGCGAGTCCATCCGCGGCATGCTCGCCTTTACCGCGCTCTTTCAGTTCAACATGGTCGGCTCCGACGTGTGCGGCTTTGGCGGCAACACCACCGAGGAGCTGTGCGCGCGGTGGGCGAGCCTCGGCGCCTTTTACAGCTTCTACCGCAACCACAATGCGTACGGCACCGCCGCGCAGGAATTCTACATCTGGGAGAGCGTCGCGGCGGCGGCGCGCAAAGCCATTGATATCCGGTACCGGCTCATGGACTACTTTTACACGGCCATGTGGCGCGCCAGCGAGGACGGCACCCCGAGCATCTCGCCCGTCTTTTACCACTACCCCGACGACCAGGCCACGTGGGCGCTGGAGCTGCAGTTCTTTTACGGCCCGGCCGTCATGGTCGCGCCCGTGACGGAAGAGGGCGCCACCAGCGTCGACGTGTACATTCCCGCGGGGGCCACCTTTTACGACTGGTACACGCATCGAGCCATCCGCAGCGGCAGCGACGGCGGTCGCACTCACACCTTTTCCGACGTCGACGTCACTTCGATTCCGCTGCTCATTCGCGCCGGCGTTATTGTCCCGCTGCGTGCCTCATCGGCCAACACGACGACGGAGCTGCGCACGCGCGCCTTTGAGCTGCTCGTGCCGCTTGACGAGCGCCGACGCGCCGAGGGCGAGCTGTACGTCGATGACGGCGTGTCGGTGGCGCAAAAGGCGGGCGGTGTGACGGATATCCGGTTTGTGTACCAAGAGGGCGTGCTGACGATCAATGGCACGTTTGCGGTGGATGTTGCGCTCCCGCGGATTATCAAGGTGACGGTGTTGGGCGAGGACTGCGAGACAAAGAGGGCGGCGAAAACGGGTGCGGCGGACGAGGGCAAGAAGAGCCGGTCAGTCAAGGTGGACATTTCACTCAACGAAGCGAGCACTACAAAGATTTGATTGTCAGTAGTTGTAGGTCATGTACACAAAATACAAGACAGGTACATACGTCTCGACAAATCAATGAGAACAGGGTGTTATAGTATATGCATAGTGGACAATGTGACGTGTCCAATGTCTAACAATGTAAATGGCAGTGCTGTAGAATGCACTCGAGCCTCTCTGTCTATATACCTCATTGTAATGACGCAACACTAATAATTCATACGGCAAAACCAGGCCGCTCAAAGAATATATTCAGTCGAAAAAGAAAATCCAAGAAAAAAGCAGACAAAAAGAAAAAAAAAAAATCTTTCCCAACCGCTCCAATGTAAATGCGTAATGACGGCGATAGTAATTTGACAGGTTTCAACCAATGGTAGGCGTACAATAAATAGATATATGCAGCACAGCATGAAAGAGAGAGGATTTTGCGAAACAACTTTTTAAAAAGTGTCATGGTCGCTCAAGGTGGTGTGGTGAGTATAATCGCCGAAATCATTTGTGGCGGGTTCGGCATTCGGTCGTGCGGCAATCGGTCATGCAGTAAATCACTCTGGTGGCGGATTCGGCATTCGGTCATGCGGCGGTGGGTGAGGAGGAAGCGGCGGAAGCGGCGGAAGCGACCGAACACCCCACGGCTGCGACGATTCGTCCGGTGGTGGTGCCGAGCTCTGCATAGACTGAAGCTGCGAATTGTGCGTTTCCAACACACCTTCACTCGCTGACTGGCTTGGACCACCACCGCCGCTACCCAGCATCTGGCAGAGTTTGTATGTGCCTTCGTCGATGCGTTCAACGATGCCTTCGTCGAGGGCATACCGCAAGAGCATCTCATCTACTCCGAGATTATCGCCTTCGCCCTTTTCCATGTGCCGACCAACATGCTCTGTCCACTCGTCCCAAGCAGTCGGGCCCTCGAAGCTGTTTGCGCAGCCAGGCTTGGGGCAGCTAGATTGCTGAGGCGCATGCCTCCGCTGAATCAGACACGTCTGCTGCATCTCTCGGACATAGCTTTCCCATTCAGACTGCTGTTGGCCGTTGTCCCCTTTAGCGAGGGCGCGCTTCACCTCGAGAGGGGCATGCATGCGGCGAAGGTGCTGCGTGAATAGATCCTTTCGGTTAAACTCGTTGCCTTTTCCATCCACCGTGGCCTGCGAGCAGATGGAGCAGCGATAGTACTGCAAGCAAAGATGCTGCGAGGCAATGTGGCGCTTCCATTCATTTTTGGAGCCAAACGTGCTATAACACCCTGCAAAGTAAAAGGCGCAAGGAAATGGACGAGTATGCGCTGCGGCAATGTGTTTTCTCAGGGAAGAAGAGTCCTTGAACGGCGCATGGCTGCAGTGGGCACATCGAATGTCGGGTTTCCCAAGCATGCGCCGCATCCTGGCACCAGCAGACCCCGTGCCGCTGTCCAGCACGGGCATTGATTCTGAGCGAGTCAGATTGCGGAAACCCGGGTGCAGCGTTGGGATAGGAACAGGCGGTGCAGCACGCTGGGGAGAAGTGTTGGCAGAAGCGTCACCACTACGGTGGCGGACGTGGCTGAGGGCCTTGAGCTGCTCAGCGGCCTCCTGCATCTCTGCAGAATCTGCGCCCTGGGCTTTTGGTTTCATACCTAGTCCGCCAGCAGCCAGCGACTGATACAATCTAGCGGTTGGGCTCGTTTGGCCATCGGACTGTTCGCCTTTGACAGGATACCCTGGTGCAGGCCACTGGGCAGCCGAGGTTCGACGTGAATTCGCACTTGTTGGGGCAGACTCGGGCCCCGGTCTTGTCGTCGTCATTGTTTCGGCTGTTGTGGCGTAGCTGGCGGATGCCCCAATCATCTTGTCGTAGAGGGAGACCATGTTGCGCGAGGTGATGGTGCCGAGATAGTACCAGATCTTGTCGTGTTGAACATTAGCCCAAAGAGAGGTGGGCATCGATATGAGCAGCACCGTAGGAGGACCCAAGAACATGCCCTCGACGGTGATTTGCGCGGCCAAGGGTGGTGTATTTCGTAACCAGCTGTGGAATGCTGACATGTCCGGACTGGCGTCCCCAACGAATGTAGTGCAAACAAGTACACGAGCTTCATCGAAATTCAAGCTAGGAGTCGGATCTTGGGGGAGAGGAGCATCTCGAGGGCGCGCAGATCCTGGCGTAGCGGCGACATCGGAGGGCTCTGTCAATGGAGCAAGTTCTATATGCTTGCTTTGGTCAGGCGTCATGGTGAAAAACTGGGGCTCGGAAGCGGGCGGAGAGAATCGAGGTGATGAGCTGGAGTGGGCGTTGGAAGTAGTCTTGATCTCGTGACAAAGCTGTTGTGCGGTAAATGAAGGAGCGCGGCTCAACTGGCGCAAGGCTGCGGTTAGGCAAGGCGAGAAATAGGCGCGGGCAGCGGCCGAGGGATGGCGAGCTGCTTCGGGAGAGCAGGCGGCGATGACCTGCTTGAGGCCGTGACTGGAAGCGATGGAGTCGGGAACGGCACACGTGTCAAGCAATAAAAGGATGTCGGATTGAGCGTCCTCGAAGAGGCAGCGGACTCCGTCCCATCTCAACCTGGCCGAGTGGTCCTGGGGAGAGCTATCGGATGGTTAGAGCTGTGAATTTGAGGAAAGGTGAATTTTGCGTCTTGCTGTGAGGAGTCAAGATGACATACCAGGCCCAGTAGAGTTGGCCATCGGAGCCAACATAGCCATGACCGGAATAATAAATGATGAGTAGCTGATCTGGTCGGGCATGCTCGAGAAAAGAGGCCATCTGCATGCCGAGTTTTATGCTTGGGTTTGCGACGGTGGGAATCTGCCATGTTTGGGTGTGATAACGGTAATTAGCGTCCAAAACTTGTTGCAGAGCGCGAATGTTATCAACGGCGGCAGCGTCATCTTGCCAACCCAAGAGAAGAACCGAGACGTTTGTATAAGCGGTGCGGGGATGCGCAGCTTGACGGTTGATGAGAATGGCAGCATCGTGCAGATGACGGGCAAAGGCCTCAAACTCGTGGCGTTGGCTGTGGTGAGGCGCATCAGGAACTATGTGAGTGGGATGAGGCTAGAGAATGTCAGCCGAGTCTGGCAAGGTTTTGTTTGGTAGGCCGTAGGGAGGGTGACGAGGCTGGCGTAGGGAACCGGATGGGGCGGACGGGGCGGTAGGGGCTCCAAGACGTACTAGCTTCTGAGAATAGGGCGCGATAGAGAGAGGGTCGGGAGGAGACGACGCAGAGGCATTGAGCTTTGGGGCAAGCTTACGCCTCTTGCCGACAGGTTCCATGGGATGGAAGCGCAGCCGTTATGAGCAGGCTGAGGAACTGGGCAGAGAAAGCAAACGGCAGGCTGGCGAGAGCCCAGCAAGAGCCGGAGCCGGGTGAGGCGGAGGACCGGGCTGAGAAGCAGAAGCAGAAGCAGTCGCAGTTGCAGTTGCGGAAGGCGGTCGGCGGTCGGGCAGTTTGGCGGCAACGAGTTTCGTCTTGGGTGGTGTGTGATGTCGGCGGGATCAGGTGAGGTACGAGGCCGTAGAATCGACGGAAGAGTTCATTGCAAACAGAAAGGCGTTTGTTTGGAAAAAGCGACAGGCTGACCAGAGTGGATGAAAAAGAAGGCAAAGGCGGAAAAATCGGAAGGCACCGGGAGAAGAGAAGAGTAAAAAAAGAAAAAGAAAAAATAAAAATAAAAATAAAAATAACAAGATTTAGACCAGTGACGACGAAATGAGTTGAAGGAATAAACGGACAAGGGACCGGGATAAAGGGCGTGGGCGAAGAAGCGGCCGTCCCGCGGAGCCAAGGCAAGAAGAGGCCAAGTACGAGCGAGGTGTACGAAGCAACGTTCTGTAATCTGTCTGATGAGTAGAGTCACCAGGTCGGAGCAGACAAGTCGAGCAGGTAGATATTGGCAGTGTTTGGCAGAGTAGGAAGGAGGCAGGTTAATAGGTAGAGGTAGGTAACTAGGCTGCAGCGGTGCGTTGAAGAGGTGTGTGATGGGATGTATGGAGTGTGATGTACGGAGTGTGATGTATGGGTGTGTAATGTGTGTGTGGTGCGTGTTGCGTGTTGCGTGTTGCGTGTTGCGTGGTAGTTGTGTGGTGCTTTTGCCAACTATGGCAAGTTATGATGGTATGGTAGGTATAAATATGAATAATGGATGTACTGGTAAGGCTGCAACGAACGCAATGCAACCGAGACAATGAATGGGTGGCGGCGGCGGCAAGCCAGCCGAAGATGGCAGGCCAAGCAAGAGGCGGACAAAAGGGAGTTGAAAAGTTGCTGCGCGCCCGCCCGCCCGCCCACGGACCAGAGGTTGCAAAGGGTTGTTTTGAAGAAAAAGAGGTCGAGCAAGGAAGAAATCGAGGCAAATGGAAAGATGAAAGATGCAAAGAAATGGTTTGATGAGGGATGCACAACGTGTAAAGCTAAAAAGCATCCAAGGCACCAAATAGTAAATCCGGCGAGGCGAGGCGAGGCACCGCGTAATCTGGAGAATGACAGAGACCACCTAATAAAGAAAAAAGACGAATCAAAAAATTAAGAATAAATTGAATAAAAGAAGAAGAAAAGAAAAAAAAATCCATTACGGCATGGGGCAAGTTTTATTTAAAGCCAAGGCTGCCATTTTAGCTGCTGCTGCTGCTGCTGCTGCTGTCTTGGGAATAAGAGTCACCTAACAACCAGCTACCAACAAGTACCTTTTTATAGCACAATACCAGAATTAGGTACATTTCTTTCAACAGCAACTAAATTTACAGGGCCACGCGAGGGCGTGTGCGGGCTTCCGGGGTGTGTGTCAACGCCCATTTCATTTTTGGTATGGGCAAAATAGGTACCTGAAAAAGGGCCCGACGCAGCAAAGCCCGGGTTTTTCTTCATTTATTGTTAGGCACCGCGTGGCAGCTGCATGCAAGTACGGGCGAGGCGAGCCAAGGGAAAAAACCAGTAGAAATGGGAAATACAGGCACGGCATAAGGCAAGCTGATACCTACCAAGGTACAACTACCTCCTACCGACCCAACTAACAAACGACATCATAAAGGTACCTACAAACATGTGCCGACAGGCTGCGGCGGCACAAGGCTGCACGTTTGGACCACGGCACGCACATGGTATTACCGCTATTTGCTGCACACCTCTTTTCTGATTCCAATGGTTGATGGTGGTTGGAAAAAAAGGGCATGAGAAATTGATACCTGACACCCACTCTCTCCCAAGACAAGTTATTCCCCAGCAACCCAGCTGGCTCGGTATTCTCGTTGCCAAATCATATTAGCCCATATTGCAGGGGGATCCGCCAGGCCAGCCTAGAGAGGGGCGCGGCGCCAGTGGCTCAGCTCACTTGGTCCCAAGTGGACAAGTTTAGTTTGGCTAATAAAGATGGTTAATAGGCCGTCTTGGCCGTGCCGTAGGCCAACTTTTAGCTCATCTATGCAACTCCGTACGCTAACCAACGCTCACCTATTCATCTGCAATCAAATTAAAAAAAAAAAATGTCTCTGGCCTAGCTGACGAAAAAGGCTAAGCCTTTTTTGATCGAGAACCCCTGTACGTCTGAAATACCACGCTCAACCGTCGCGGGCCAAGGCAATTCTAACCCGCACTCGGAAACCTTGCTCATCAACCTTCTCTCCCGCTTGACTACAGATTACCAGTACCCCATATGCCGTCTAACCGTCCCAGCTGAGTTGAAATCCTGAGCTGCTGTTTTTTTCTCGTTTTTTTCTATGTTTTTTTTTTTCCTTTTAGTTCTCTTTTTGTCGTTTTTTTCTTTCTATGCTTTCATCGCCTTGCCCCGTTTGCACCTCACCTCGCTTCCAACGGCATCTTCCGCTTACATTATCAATACATGGTAACTACCTAACCAACTAAATATTCAGCGCGCGCACACACACACTAGTTAATGGCACCACACACACCAAGAACCCTACCAATGCTACCGCATCTCATCAGTCTTGACACGCCAGTGGGGAACGGGCAGGCGGCATCGGCAGTCAAACCTGCAGGAGCACCTTTTTTTTATTTTATTTTATTTTTCATCTTCTAATACTTCTTTCCAGCTAGCACCGTGGCACCCTATTTTCACAACACGACAGCCCATTGCCTACTGCCAGGCTACTGGCCACCACCGAGGCACCAGACGTCTCATCTTTAGCACCGCCCAGTACAAATTCCGAAAATAACACGAGATGTGACCCGTCCTCTGCATCTTGTATCGCCATAAAAATAGATTCTTCCCCTCTCCTTTGCCTTGTTTCATTTATTAATTATCAGTATAGAAAAAGGCCTCGTTTGTTTTAGTAATGACACGACCAGTTTGGCCCTGGCGGGTCAATCAATCCCAGCAACCCTACCTAGGTATGTAGCCTCTTCCCACCGTGCCACTCAAGGCTTCTAAGCCTCGCCTTGCCTGGCCTTGTCAGCCTCGTCAAACGCAAGAGTGGTGATTACGTTGGCACGCGGCTTCGCTCTAGCCTTCCTTCCAGACAATGACTTGACGTTTTTTAGCGGCTGCGTGGCGCTGGGCTGCGCTTCAGCCTCCTACCACCCCCGACTTTTTCGTAATTATTATAATATTAGGAAGCCAAGCCTTGTCAACCGACATTTCAACTCGTCTGTAAAATCTTTTGGACCAACCGGAGACTCTGCGTCGTATTTATTGGCCCGTCTTCTCTTTCCACTCAACGGCTTATTTATCAAGTATCAGTACGTATTTGTCGTTGGGGTTTGTAGTGCTGTGGATTCATCTTGCTCATTTGTATTCATCGCTTTTTTATTCCTTTGCCGCTTTCTTCATTTATTAATGCCAGCTGGCCTCTACTCCTCTTCAACCCACCAAGTCAACTAGCACAATACCTAACCGATTCCATGACACCAACCAGCATCCGTCGCATTACTCGCCACCATGAGGCCACCGCAGTCGACGCGTCCCCTAATAACTCCCGTGCTCCCCTACCGCTTCCCCCCTGCGCAATCAAGCAACCTCGCGACGAATCACTATCCCCAAGGCCTCAAGTGGCAAAGCTTATTATTAGCTCCGATCCCCGCTCAACCCGCTTCAGCCTGCACCGTATATTTTCCCCCTTGCAGCTGGTCCAGCCGGGGAGGGGAGGGGCGCTTTCTGTTGCGAATCTCTTCGACTGCGAGACGGCATCATCAAAAGCCCCTTCCCGCAGCAATCAGGTTTTTTTCACAAGCATGTATTGTACCTGCAGGCTAAACTTTTTCAGCCCTGAGCTGCTGAAGGCTGCAGCAAAAACGGAGCGGCAGAGCTGCATCAAACAGGGAACCCCAGTAAGGGTTGGCCTTGTGCTAGCGAAACTACCGAACAGCCTATCACAAGCACGTCCACAGCCAAGACAAGCTTTTGACTAAACCACAACTAAACTTGGCCTCGGCCAATCTTCAACTGTGAAGAAGAAAAATGAATAGCAATCATTCAGCTACATTCAACCAGATAAAAGCCTCGTCAATTGCAACCCAAGGTCCGTGCCAAAGCAAGTGGCAAAGTGTCAGGCTGGCGAAAACATGGGACAAGGGTCGATACGATTCTTGACCAGACAGATTAATCCGTAATCTGGCCGTAATCTTGGCCAGCTTTTCCGTCGTCGAATCGATCCCGCCGACCTTAGTTGTTTGAAACTCTGTGACTCTTCAGACTGTTGACGACAACCGCTAAAGGACTTAGCCGCGCTAGGATCACCATGCTCTTCAATTGTCTACTTGAAACACGTGGGATGTTTTTTCACAAATCCAAGTAACCAATTATACAAGGATCAAACGCCACCAGTGTTAGAGTCGGTCACTGGGCCGCTTATCAATATATATTCTGTGACGCCGCGGATACGGCCACGACAGTCTCGACAAGCACATCCTGTCCTGCAACATGTGCGTGTTACATTCGCGGCAACGTTGCTAAATAGGTCAAACCAGGCCATCCCGAGAAGAATCAGAACGTGCCCAATTCACTTATGCACAGTCAACGTTACCGACAGGGACATGGTACTGCGGCCGATTCTTCCCCTTGATCTGCCGGAAATAACCCTTCAACTCAAAGCCCGCCACCGTCTTGCCAATGAGGGAGATTTGAGCCACCACTTACCCGCATAATAATAAAGGCTGCCACGCTGCCACGCATAATGACTTGTTACGAGCCATCCACACAAAATCCAGGGTGAAGGAGTTGAAACGGCGCATGAATGTCGATCCTGGACTGCGGTTTGGCCAGGCAGACATTTACACAGCCGAGGCTTGCAAGTACCAAAACTTGACAAAAATCTGGCAAACCACCGAGGCCCGTCGGGTTGACGTATCCTCTCAGCATAATACTGAATCTTTGTAGGGTGGCGCGTCAACGTGTGTACTAAATAAACATCCTAGCACCGTTGGCGCATTCCATCGCCACGTTGTTTCGCGACAGTCCAGTCAAACCGTTCACCGCCACGGCAAACGGGCAGGAGAGTGCAAGACATGCACTGTAATATGTAGGGACGGGCTTATTCATACGACTCATTCATTGCCACTCCACTGGGTCTGACCAGTGCCGATTCAAAGTTGCCTTTATCCTCGGGGGGGCGACTTGATGCCCGCCGATTCAGCTGACGATGGATGCTCGAAAAGCAAAAGTCGTTTGCCTCGCCGACAAAGGAGGCCGCCTAGAGATGGCTCCGTGCTGCGTTTCGCCACTGGACCTCGCCGATGCACGACTGGGATCCGCGACCCTCTGCACCTCGGCAGCTATATATAACACAATACAAGATGAAAAGTTTAATGAAATACAGTGCAGATGCAACCCTTTCCTTTTCGGCGTGGCTCTGTTTACAGGGAAAAAAGGGCTGACGTATTCCCGCCGCGGCAAGGCACCAGGCCGCGTCAACTCTTGATTTTTGACAGCCTCTTCATGTCTCTCAACCGAAACTGTGCAGCAAACAACGGGTCAAGACAAATTCAAGAGCAAGCGTCGAGAACAAGTGGTAGACGAGTTGGCGGGCGTGGCGGCTAGCAGCCCCTGGCAGACTCTCCCGCAATCTTGATCTTTTGAGCCCCAACCAGGCATAGTTTGAGTCGCCGCGATGCGCGCAGCCATTCAGCTCAGCCGGGCCCGGAAAAACAGGCGGAAAAGTCCGAAGCCCGGAAATGTCCACACCTTCCGGGGGGGGGTGACAGAAGGCTGACAAGCCCATGAATAGGAAATGATATTATCAGAAACTCGCAGCCGTGGGATGTGGGAGAGGCGAGAGGAGAGAGGGAAAACGGGGCGCAGTGCCGGGCAGGCTGCAGGATACCGATACGAGATACGAGGTTTTTTTTTTTTTTTATCTCTATGCGCGCTCCGTTACGGAGGCGCAGAGCGCGACGCCGTGCTCCGTCCTGATTATTTACTCATAAGCTGTCATTTCTTTCGGCCCGCGGGTTGCGATGCCGCTGTTCTTGTCTCGCGGGCACATTGTTTTTTCTTCCTTTGCATCTTGGCGGCAGACAAATGAAAAAGGGCCAAGGCCGCACTATTGAAGCCCAAGGGGCCCTTGGGACCCGCGATGGTCGAGCCAAGGCCGCCAGACGGCGGTTCTGCGCCGAGTTCGGTGTGGTTTGGGCTGTGGATGACACGGGAAAGCTGCCCAGTCAAGAGGAAGTGAAGGAAGAAAAAGTGATGAAAAATCTCATGCACACGAGGCGGAAGATGTCATGGCCTTGCAGAACGCAGGCGGAAAAGAAAGGGGGGAAAAAAAAGTACCATCATGTTTCTCATCTCCTGTAATCTGTACAGGTTACCTTACTTAACCTTGGCTCTACATGCGTAGCGGCAGAGGTGCATGAGTTGATGGGCAAAAAAACGCAGCAGACTTGGTCACTACGTCATGCGGCAGGCTGACGACCTGCACAGCCCTGCGACGTGACATGGGGAGAGCCCTGGTGACGCGACTTGGCGAAATAGAATGTGACAAGAAGAAAAGTTGAAATTTTTCTAGAAGATGGGCAAGCAAGATTTTTTCTTTCCTTTCTTACAGGTGACCAGGATTCACATGTCAAGGAGTCAAGACATGAGGCGCCACCGAGTGAGACATTGCCATACCGTTGTACCGGTATTGAATTGCAGTGGCGGTGGTGGCTGAAGCTGAGGCTCGTAGAAGATGACGGGCAGTTTGGATTACAGCTGACAAAGTTGCGAAACAAAGGACCGTTTTTATTGTACAAGCATCGACGAACAAAGAATGAATTCTTAAAAAAAAAAAAAAAAACCCCTAAGAAGATCAACTTTCCATGGCCACAATTGTCCGATATTTGTATCAAGAGGCTCTTGTTAGGTCTGCTTTTACGGGACGTTGGTGCCTAATAATAATAATTCTGCCAATCTATAGGTACGGAGTAGCGGCCCGTAGGTAACAGCGGGCAAGGCGTAGCCTACAGTGGGGTGGGTACCTTTTAGCAAGTCACCAGCCAACCCGCCATATATGACTGCTTGAGTATACCTAGAGATGCTGCCTGTAGTCGGTGCAGGTGGGCTGCTCGTCATTCGCAAAAGGCAGCAAACGCGCCATCTTCACAGCCACGAGGCTGCACCACAACACTCGTCAGCTTTGCCCAAACCCACCTACCTCTGTCCGTTTGTGATTCGCGCAACCCCATCTCTTCCGCTCCAAACGCCAAACATTGCCGCCTCTCTCCACGATCTTGCCGCCCGACTCTCGCTGTCGGTACTGCCCGGCTTCTAGCTTACCCGCACGGCCCATCACAAACTTGCAGCGAACTTGTCCTTGATCGTCCGCAAGAAACCCCACCGCACGCACAACAGTTGCACGCCTCGGCATCCGCCTGCCCATCCGCGCCTAGCTCCTCTAGCTAAATTTAACAACCCTTGTTTCTTCGCTTCAGTAAACACATCATCCGCATCATCCAGCTGAGACCTACTGGTCAAATTGTCCGTCCGCTGAGACTTTAACCAAACCGCACCGACTGCATCTGCGCCGACGCGCAACGCCACGGCCATGGATGCGTACGGCGTCCGACGCAAGGACACCACCAAAGGTCCGCCTCTGCGGATTCTTTCTCTCGGTACGTCATCGACCTCATCCAGCCCGAATCACCCTCCCTCGCTAACAAGCACAGACGGCGGCGGTGTCCGTGGCTACTCCATGCTCATCATCGTCCAGGAACTCATGCACCGCACCTTTGTCGAAGCTCATGGCCGCGCTCCGCGCCGCAGCGAAATTCCCAAGCCATGCGATCACTTTGACCTCATCGTCGGCACCGGAACCGGCGGTCTCATTGCCATTATGCTCGGCCGCCTCCGACTCGACCTCGAGACCTGCAAAGAGCTCTACGTCCGCATGACGCGCATGGTTTTTCAGACCGACAAGACCATTGCCGGCATCCCATACCGATCCACCCTCTTCAAGGCCAGCAAGCTGGAAGAGGCCATCCGTCAGGCCGTCTGCGAGCACACCATCAACGAACAAGAAGGAAACGATGGCGACGAACCCGTCAACCCCCTCTACTCGTCCCGCCTCTCGACCGGCTCGAGCTCCTCTGTTCCTCAGCGACATCTCAGCAATGCCAGCACGGTCAGTTTCAGCGCGCGCAGTCCTACGGCGCAAGCCGCTGCGCGACCGTTTTTCAACTCTAGATATGGGAACGGCGATGCCCGATTATACGACGCACGCGAGAATCGCACAAAAACGTGAGTATTCTTATTCTTAATGCGCTAGTCTTGTGACTTTTGTACACTGACGCACACTACACAGCGCTGTAACAGCCATGTACAAAGACTCCCCGCGCCACTCCGCTCCAGTCATCCTTCGATCTTACGATTCGCGCCGCGAACCTCCTCCCGATTTCGACTGCAAAATTTGGCAAGCTGGCCGTGCCACATGCGCCATCGGCCTCGCCTTCAAGCCCATCACGATTGGCCAGGCCAGCTTTCACGACGACGGTGTCGGCACTTTTAACCCCGCGCCCGAGGCTCTCGACGAGGCCGTGGTCAACGAGTGGCCCGGCCGGGAGGTTGGCGTCTTTGTCAGCGTCGGCACTGGTAAGCGCCCGCGCGGCAGCGACGGAAACCAGGCAGTCTGGTACGAGGGCTTCCTCGGCGAGTTTGCCGAGGCGCGTCGCCGTCTCATCTCCAAAATTGAAGGATGCGAAAAGATTCACGAATTTATGCTACGCGAGCATCTCTCGCGGCGCAACGTTAACCCCGAAAACTACTTTCGCATGAATGTCGAGATTGGCGTCGGCGAGTTTGGCATGAATGAGTGGCATCGACTCGGCGATATTAGCACCGGCACGCGACGGTACATGGCGCGCGACGAAGAGCAGCGCATGATTCTCGGCATCTCTTCGCGGCTCGCCAAGGTGCACCGCGCTCGGCAGCGCCTCGAGCGACAGGCCAACACGATCCCCGAAGTAGTCAAGCAGCAGCCCTCGGCCAACTTTGACGTCCCCTTTGCCGTCGAGCTCCCCGGCGACACTCCCAGCGCGTTCCCGCCTTCGCCCCGGAGCGGCCTCTCGCAGACGTCGTTTGACTCGGGCCGCCCCGACAGCCTCACCGTTGGCAACAACCCGACGACGACATGGAGCGGAGCCTCCCCGCGAGGCTCCTACGACTACGCGCGACCCGGCGGCGCCGCGCCCTTCCCGCCCGGCACCGCCTCGCCGCCGCCTCCTCCATCGCGCGCCAGTAACCGGAACGGCACCGGCACACCGAGTAGCGACCCGGACCGACTACTCGGAACGGCGCCCACTCCGTCCCAATTTCGAACCGCCTCGGGCGCGGACAAGATTGCCATTATGAGCCCCGACGAACATGCACGACCGCCGCCTCCGGCACCGCAGTCGCCGCCGCCCTCTACGCGGATCGAGCCCCCGCCACTGCCGCCCAAGACGCCGCTGCCAGGACACAGGATCAGCAGCAGCCATGCGAGCAACGGGCATGCGCCGCCGTATCCGACGGATGATGAGGAGGCGCCCCCGCCACCGGTCAATATGGCTCGGAAACCGGATTATCGAGGTTGAAGAGAGCGCGAGTTGAGTTGTTGAGTTTATCTGTATATAACGAGATACGGTTGGAAATGAGAATGAGGAGGCACAGGCTCGAAATACCCCTTGTCTTTTGTTGTTGCCGCTGTTGGTTACTCCTTTGATATATATACATGCACCTGAACTGGGCAATGGGATGCTTGAGTACTCGATATACTGGCGGGCCTAGGCTGTGGACCTGACGAGTAACATAATAATCATGATGAATGATGAATCCAAACGTCTGTATATTTCTGTGCTTGAACTGACGTGTTGTGGTGACGCGAGGCATTAACGGTCCGTCGCTTCCTACTCGTACTTATCGACATGAGCAATGTGCCGGGTAGCCAGGCTGAGGATGCCATGCAGGACGAAAAGGGTTTAAAAAAAACTAATCTGAGGGAAGACTATTTACCAGTAATTAATAATCAATCTCGGAAGATCTGACAATGTCTTTACTTGCAGAAACGGACCAATGGTGAAGCAGAAGCAGATCGGAACAACGTACAACTGTGCTTGTGGTGGTCAACATGCTTTACAGTGACGTGACTCAACTTTGAGGACCATGGACTGCAACACTTGGAAGGGCATTGTGGCAGCTGGATTGCAGATTTGGATGCTTTGTAAAATGTCTAGTCACACGGCTGCACTGAGAGTCTACGTTGTGAAGAGGCAGAGCAGAGCGGATATGGGCAGCATGCCACGGCAGTATTCAGACCAATACGGAAGTAACTGGATACAGCACCTTATATCAACAAACAGCCACTATTAAAAGTATAGCTACATCGCCGCCAGTGCCCTCAACTACGAGATTTTACCCAGAGGGCTTGCTGCGTCCATGCCACTGACGATGACAACTTTTGAACTCATCATTGATGCTTTGATGGGTTCCTAGCAGCAGAACCAAGAATAAGAAAACCCCGACGCTCTGGAATCGTGGTGCAGACCGGGCCAAAACCCGAGCAACCAGCTTGCGTCTTGCCTTTTTTTTTTTTTTTTTTTTTTTTTTTTTTTTTTTTTCTTATTTTTTTTTTTTTTTTTTTTTTTTTTTTTTTTTTTTTTTTTTTTCGCAGCAAAGTCCTCCTTTTTTTTTTCTTTAAATTTCTTTTTGCTGCTTTCAGCTTTCATCTCGCGGACCCTCTCTTTGTCATCGAAGCTCCTCTGCGGGCTTTTTGCTGCTCGGGTTATATTCTACCAGGTTCATGAATCGCCTGCCCCTCTCCCGCTCCCCGCAAACCAGTGTGTGAGCGCTCGCACCGGCCGACCGGATGCTCAACAAACGCGAGTCGGATTCGATAGTAATAAGGGGGGCTGCTGTTTGTTGGCTGGCTGGTCCCTGAACGTTTCGATAACTCGTCGTTCCTTGTCTATTGCGCGGCTAGCGGAGATGCGGTTGTCGGGTTGACCCCTTGGCGAGGGATTGAAACTTTTGGGTGCGTGGCCTGTTGCTTCATCATCTTTTTACTCCCCCAAGTTTTGCTGAAGAAGAATCTCGAAGCGAGCGGAGGATGCAGAACAAGGATTTCGCCACTGTGCGAAAACTGGGAAAATTCTCTGCGATGCGCAAAATCCGGCATACTGGTACACAAATTGCCCCATGTACTCCCGTCGACGAATCCCTGAAAGTCCCCGCCAGTCTCTGGCCTGCTCGCAAGGCGGCCGGTTCCGTACAATAAATAGTTACTCCTGTTTCCTGTAAAAAGAAAGCGCTCGCGTGATGTGCCTTGGCAAGGACCGCAAGGTTCGTTTCTGCCCGCTCGGCCCCCCCCCCCGGCCTGCCTCCATCGAAAACCAAGTTCCCCTGATGCAAAAGTCAAACAACGCAGACTGCAAGGGAAAAGAAAGTTGCAATCCGTCCCTCTCTGTCAAAGAAACAAGAAACAACAACGTCGGAATCCAAGGCTTGCTCCCTTCGTTTCCAAGGACAAACAGCGTCGTGAATCCGCCACGTCGACGGCCCCGGTTTCTTCATGTATGTTGGAGTGGTACTGGCATGCAGTGTGTGAGAACCTTGTCCATGGTCTCGTTTTTCTGCTAATAAGGACCCTGCCTCCCCCTTTATCAAAACATCAGTTCATTGACTTAATTGCGACCGAGCGAGTGGATTCGGACACCGAGATGCCATGCCAACCCCCTCCTCAACCAAATGGAAACTTTGCATCTGGTACGCTGCCTGCGGCCTTATTATTAGCCCACGCAAACTGCCCCTCGTTGGTCGAATTGCTGCATGAATGAGTAATACAGAGTTACGTGGCAACGCCCGCTCATTTTCCTCTCTTTCCCGCGCCAGCCAACTACCAGTCCCAGTCGGGCATGTCCCTCCTTTGACCACCGCTGCCGCTCTTGAAATTCAATATGCTGGCGCCGTGGTTTGTACGGATACAGCATGTGTAGCAAATAACTTCAACTCCATAAAGAGGCCTATAATAATAAGCCTGGAATGCTAAATAAGGGTCATTTCAAATCTGGCCCTGACAAGATCAAACCCTGCCGTCGCTCATTGTGGCGTTGGTGCTCTTTCTTGACCAGGGGTTGTGAGTTGAGTTGCGGCTGAGCAACTCTCGCGCGGAAAGCCAGAGGCCTAGTTCCCAAGTGAACCAGATGCGAGTTGTCCCTTCCATAAGAAACTTGCTATTTAGTCTTGAAAGAAAGGAATCGACCTTTTCGTACCTGTGATTCATCATTCCACACAAAAGTCATGCAACTATCGAGATGATCTGTGTCATGTATCGGTCCAAACCACCCATGCGTCCTGCCGCTGCTACCGTCAACGTCGAGCCAGGCTGAATGCCGACCCTCTCCCAGTGTAACAACGGAATATGTATTGGATATTAGACTGTGAAAAGAAGAAAGAGACACAAAAAGCTCTTCAGTTACCCAAATGGGAATGCATTCTGCAAGACCACTACCGCAAACATCAGGCAACGATATTTTTTGGCATCCTTGATGTATACGCAAATGGCCCGGGCTTGGAACAGGCAATCTTTGTCGGACTGGCCGATGACACTTGCGCTTCTCAGCGGGGAGAGGAGTGTTCGCTTGTGCCTGCTTTAAACAGACCCAAAGCTTGGGCAGATGATTTTCTGGCATTGGACAGAGAAGAGCAATAAGGAAATCCAGCCTGCTGGCACCGGCATGTGAGACAATTGGCTACCATCCATCTTGATAGAGATGGATATGAGAGGCTCGGCCAAGTCTAGCAAAAGTGCTTGGGAAAGACTCGGGACAAGAAATCGCATATGGACAGGCCATTTCTGCGATATGAGAATAAGCGTACGACTTTGTCATGAAAGCTCAGCCCATTTGGTATAATTGAAACGACTTGTAGCGAGGCTGTTCACTGGTTCATGGGACATGCAAGCCACATTCAGCGGCTTGTTCCAGTTTGAGACATGTCTCTCGGGCAGACCAGGGTCCAGGCCTCGGCGAGGAGAGCAATCGTCATTGGTCATTGGTCAAGGGCCAAGTCTGAGATTGGAAATCGAGGCCAAGACTGGACTGGCGTATTTGTGGGTTTCGGAAAGACTCAAGGGTGATGCAACCCAATCGTCTTCTGGCGCCAGCGTACAGTGGCTTCCCTGTATCTTTTCCGCAATGAGCTACATTTGAGCATTGCCTCAGCCTCGGAACCGTGTTGGTGCCACAGTTCGCATATCCGTAATCATTGTGTCTTTCTCGCACGCGCGTCGCCTGGAGCGAGACAATGATCCAGACCAAGTTATTCCTTTGCCGCACCGCAACCGAACCTTTTCCCCCCCCATCTTGACACTCGATTATGCAACAAGCAGTTTTGTTGATACGAGGGGCCAACAGATAATCGAGAGAAAAGCTCCACTCTGGCTCTTGATCACTCGCAGCTCATATTTATTCCTAAATAATTTTAGTTAGCCAGTCTCGGTATGGCCGCTCTCCACGTATAACAGCAAAACCGGATATGATCGAAGAAAAAAAATCCTAGCACCTCCTTGCCAGAATTAAAGGTGTGATGGGATGCAAACAGTCCAAATAATCACATCTGCAGAATCATGATGGCTTAATTGGCGCCCTGTTATGAGCAGGGAATCGCTCAACCCGACCTTCACCAGAAAAGGAGCAAGAGGAGGACTGCCTTGAAAAAAGGGCCTGGACCTGGCACGGCTCAGATCATGTTGCCAGTTGAGCTCATAGCCGACGCAGGGTTCTCGTGGCCAAGTCTTTTTTTCTTCTTCTTCTTCTTCTTCTTCTTCTTCTTCTTCTTCTTTTTTTTTCTTTGGTTGGTGATTGATTCCTATACGGCCGGCCGTCAACGTTATCAGCTCGAGCCAAGCGCTGACGAGGCGTGGTCAGCCTTGCCGCTATCTCAGCTCGCAATGCTGCATGAAATGGATACGTCATTTCTCAGTCACCGGCGCCATGGGTCTTTTTGACTTGTCGACTTGGTCACCTTTCCCAGCATTTTTTCCCAAACCAGTGCTAAATTTGTCTCCCTTGTAGATGCATTGTAGCGATATTAACTAAATAGTTATTAGCATGAGACGGGCATCAAGCTGCTGACCAACCGAGCAAACTCCACAGGTTCTCCAACGGCCCACATTTTGCCGGACGCGTTCTGTTTTCTCTTCTTCACCAACATCAAAGGCAGACTCGCAAGTTGGCTACCTGGTACGAGGTGGGCAGGCAATAATTGCAAGGCGATTGAATGCAGGGTCTGCGTCTTTTAACCGTCGCATCTCACTCGATAGAACAAGGTTCCAGGCGCCGTCTCTGGTTGGACGGGTATCCAAGTTCGCGGGTCACTGATCGGCGCAGGGCGTCGCGCCCCAATGAGGCGCACCGCTTACGTGAAGTGCTGATTGGTTCGAAGCTTGTTCGCGCATGTCCTAACAAATATTTAGCACTTGCCGATGGCTTTTGATCCTTGATAAGATCAAGTTGGGGTGGCTGGCTGATTGATCGTTAGTCGAGACGTCTCCTCCCTTTCTTTTTTTCCGGGGTAGGATGATGCGCAGCCAAAAGTCTCTGATTCGCAGCCAACCATGGCGTTTTATTGCGGCCAAGAACAGCAAATTCCCGGTTCCCCAGTCCCGTCAAATCCACGCCATCGAGCAGCTAGAGTTATTAACTAACGGAGGCGCCGACGTGCTGTTGCACTGCGTAGCCAAGGCTCGTGCGCCGGTTTGGTCAAGTCCAGGGCGCGGCGCCGTCCAAGAGCATTCCACTCCACACTGGCATCCACACTCACGGCGAGAACGGTGGTGAGGCAATGGGGGCAACCGTCGCAACCCAGATCATCTCATCTGACGAGCAAGACGACGAATTGCCAAGAGTCGTCCAAGACCTGAGGCTTGTACGGATTAGACGGCTCTACAATCGATGCCAAAAGGTCGTGGTCCGATGGCGCCGTTTATAGAAAAATTCTCGGCATCATCATCACACCATACAGGCCACAAGTCGGGTGCATCATGGTTGGTTCCCTGTCGCAAGTCTTGTCAGCAAGTCGTGGTTGGCTCGTCCGCGGACTCACCAGCTCAACTAAGTTAGCGGCGGCCCTTTCGATCCTGTGCGATGTGGAAGAACATCATCGGGGTGGGGGATCTTGCTGATACGGGGGACGGCTCTAGATTCTGCAATCAACTAGATTGTAGGCTCGAGAGCGGGATTCAATGTCAAATCACGACCCTGATCTGCTTGCGCGTGACGCGCACACCCAGCAAGGCGGCGGCCAAGCCAAGAGATGGGCTCGACCATGAACTAATGCTTTGCAGAACAGCCATGCACCTCAATATGCCGAGGCCCGCCACGAGCGCATGCTGGTAGATGAGCAAGTTGCCAGATGCCAAGTTGCGTCATGAAGCGTCAAGGGCCAGTACACCATGTATTGGCCGGTACCCTGTACGGACAACGTTTAACCTATTCTTTTAGAGAGTCTCTTTAATCCGGTAACACAGGTTTCTCCGCAGCAACGCCTGTAAGATTGTACAACAGGCAGGCAAGCACCAGGGTACTAACAACAAAGGTAGCTGAGAGGGATTATTCGAGCACTGGGCTCGTTATTAGCGGCAACTTGAACTCGCCAATCAACTAGTTGACACGTGTGAGAAGACAGTGGGAGGACGAAAGGCGAGGCAGAGCCACGTAAGTGAAATAAACGATCCCGTCACCAACTACCAGGTTCCAAAGGAACAGTAGAGCTTGGTGCGTCAAACGGGTAACGTAGCCGGAAACAGTAACATTTTGTTGGTTGGCGATTGGTTCAGAACCACGATCCGATGCCAATCTATCTTATTTGAAAGGTCATCAAGCGCTGCTGGCATTGTTACCGCGCTCTCGACAAACTATGTGGGCAATGGCAACAGCTTTTTTAAAGTTGGCCTGGGAGAGTTGTCCCCCGCCCCCCTCACAAACCACTCAACCTGACAGTTCCCCTCCATTGTCCTTTGCCCACCCCCGCTTCTCTACACACTTGGCGTCGTCTTGCCACTCGAGACTCGGGGGTGGGCAATAACTAGCATACGAGGTCAGTCTTGCCCTTTTCCTGAGTGAACTTGGTCAAAGATTGGCGCACGGAAGACTCCGTGCAGTACCCAACTTAAACACGTTACCTGGCCGGCCCATAACAGGCAAACAAGTGCGCCCTGGCCGCTTGCCCCGGGGACTTCGTGGGTTCTGTGGCGCGCCGCCCCCTAGCAACTGGCCTGGCCTGCAGATGATAATCACTCGCTTGGAGAATCCGCCTACTAAGCAGGGACTAGGATGCGAGGAAAGGTGTGACGGGATTCTTTTTTCATCTCTCTTGATTTTCGAGATGCTTTGCAATTATGGATCGGGAGAGCGAGCCAAGGTTCGACGGGTCAGAGCAGCGAGCAGAGAACGGGCATTGTCCGGGAGGGGGTTGGTTGAGTTTGTATTGCTTGAGAGTGTGATGCCTCTTGCAGCATATGCAGGTAACTAGGTGTCACTGTGAAATTGTCAGAGCCCAGGTGATTCTTGACCGAGAGCCTAGATGCAGGTGTATGAGCCTGAATCGACACGCGATAACTTGCGAGGATAAGACTCGGGTGTAATCAAGCAGCTTCGTCCACGTTGAATATAGACAACTTGACGGCATTTGTCACTAAATTTAATAATTGCCTGCCGTGCCTTTTACTAATAATAATGAGAGGCGCTGGCATGCTGGCAACTGGATACCGGCTGGCGCCCGGTCTCGCCCACCGGTTCCCACCAGGTCGGGACCATGCACACCTAGCTTGCCAGCATTGCAATTTATACATGGTTAGATGGTAGCATATTTTAGTTGGTTGCAAGTTGGAACTAGTTATTAGTCAAAGTACTCGGTAGAATCAAAAGCATCCACCTGCCACCATCCTGGACTGCCAACTCGGACTATAACCAACGTAGTTAGCAAATAGACACACCTAGACAGGCTATACCCACTGAGACTTTGAGACCTTTCCCACAAGACAGACGCTAAAAGACGCCAAACCACCCCCATGCTGCTGCTCTTCCATGCTCCTTGCGTTGTTTGCCTGTCTCTTCTTTCCATTGTTGCATGTTTTTTCCCCTGGGTCTGTCTGGGTTTCCCCTCGTATATGCACGATAAAAACCGAGGATTCTCTGCAATTACTTGACGACTGCGACGACTGATTGCCGTCATCTCGAGTAAATCAGCCCACTGATCAGTGAAGCAGTCTGAGATACAGTGGGTTCAACACCTGAAACCCACTGAGGCATCGACCGCCGCCGCCGCCGCCGCCGCCACCTCGGCCAAAGGCTCCTTCCTTCTTTCGCACCAAGAACACCGCCCGCTATCTACCGTTATCCGAAATCGCCTCACCCGTGTTGCCCGTTTGCCTCTGCCCTCCCATTGTCGAACAAAGGCTGGGTAGCTGCTCGGTGAATTGTACGCAGCCGTGTTGCAATCGCATTTCTCGACAACTGCGTCGCCTCCTTGAATTCACAAAACTACCTACCATAGTTACAGTATACAGGCACCGCTCTCCACCAAGACTCTACGCCTCACGCCGGCCCGTTATCAGCGTCGTCTCTCACCTCGGGCTACGCGCCCCCTCCGCACCTCGTGCGTACGGAATCCTCTACGATGCCTCCCAATCCGCAGGCGCAGGGATCGCAATCCCAGCGTGGTCAGGGAAAGACGAGATATGCAACCTCGTGCACAGAATGTCGCCGGCGAAAGCAAAAGGTCAGTTCTCGACTAGCCGCCTTGCTATTCCATACCCCCGTCGTCTCGGCTACACTGGCACTCTGGCGCAATGTGTTCGCTCCATGTGCTTGCTCGTACTCTGTTTATATGTCATGGAGCCGAACAAGTTCAACAAGTACCAAAGAGCCTGCAGCACAAATAACCCTTGACCATATTACCGTGGTTCTCACATCACCCGCCCAACCCATGCTAACCTTGACCAGTGTTCCCAAGGCCAACCTTGCACCAATTGTCTGCGCAGGTTCCCACAAACGACATGTGAATACACAACCACCGCGACCAGAAGGTATGTCCAGTTCATTCAATCTACGCCACAGTTCATATGCTTACATGACGCGCCCAACAGGGCCTCAAGCCAGGGAGGTACCCGCCCAAATGATGTCAAAGTCGTTGTCGAAGGTCCAGCGTATTCTCATCTCGATGTCGGCGAGTTACAAGACGCCATTCTGCAGTTGGAACGGGAGACTCGCGAACAGATCCAGAAGAATGGCCCCCAAACGTTTTCTGTCAAGTTTCCAAGACGGTCCAACTCGAATCGTGCATTGAAAAATGCCAACAGCACCGACAACGAGGAGAGCAAGCTCAATGCCAAAAGCAACAGCGGGGTTGGTGGCAAGGAACAGCCATTCAAAATCATTGTCAAGGACGAGACGGGCCTTTTACAGCCTCAAAATATGCGAACTCTTCTCAAAACTATCCTTCAAGTTCGAGTCAACTTTGCCACCAAAATTGTCAATGATGAATACACCCTCGACTCCAGAGCACTGCTCCGCATGGCCGAGCGCGCCACAAGGCCACCGCTGCAAGTTAGCAGTTACGAAGATCACCTCCACAACCTACCCATGACCATCAACAAGCTAAACATTGAGCTCGTTCGAATCTGTACGTTTCTTTCCAGCACGTCAAACCTTGACTAAAGACTCACCAACTCGGTATAGATTTGCAATTACTTTGCCGATTCAAGGCAGTAGTAGACGGCGCTCCAGATCCAACGAATCGCTTCATGAAGCACTGGGTTCCTCTCTCTATCAAATCGCCGCTAAACCTTCAAATCATCCTCTATACATCGGCTTGCTTCTTGAATGAGACTGGTCAATTGCCAAAAATGGTTGTATGGGCACACAAAAGCGCTGTGCACAAGCTCATCAACGATCACATTGCCAAAGTGGGCAAAAACCTCAGTGACGAGGTCATTATGGGCACTGCCCAGATGGTTCTTGATTCGTGGTACTGGGGAACAACCGAGGAGATGCATGCTCACATGCTTGGTCTGAAATCCATGATTAAAATCCGAGGGGGCTTTCAAACCCTGGGAATGCAAGGCTTTCTTGCCAAGACTGTCATCACGTAAGACGATATGCAGCGGCCATTTTACATGTACCACACTACTAACCCTTTATTAGAGATGACATCACTATTGCACTTGCTCACGAAGTCCCGACATCCATGTTCGACAAGGACGGATTCGAATTCAAGGATGAATTTATGGTACCTTACCAAGTATCCTTCAACTCGCCATTCATGTCGGACTGGCCGCCATTTTCTAGCCCAGCATCTACACTGGACCTCCATCCCAACGCAAACCATCTTCTTGATGACATGAGAAATCTGCTCAAGCTCGTTCTGGAGCTCCCCGAAGAGCAAACAGCAGAACAGCTTCAGCAGGTTGCTGAGCTAGCAGCGTGGACATACCAGCGCATTTCTATGCTGCCTGAAAATATGCCGAAGAGATGTGACGAGGATGAGCAAAAGCAACAAGACTTTCAAGCACACCAACAAAGAACTCAGCAGATGCCGCAGCCGCATAGTCAGCAGGCAGTGTTGACAGATGCCTATTCGAATCCTGATAGATCATCCAACGGCACGAGCGCGCGATGGGAGGCATCGTCTCCCGAAAATACGTATTCCAGCAGCATCTTTGAAAGTTGCACCCCGAAAGACGAGGCGGCCTTGACTCCAGAAACGTCACCTACTCGGAGTGGGAGCGACCAGTATACAAATCCGCAGCGTCCGGACCTCATGTACCGTGTGATGCGCAACGTAGCACTCATTTACTGCCGTGCCATCTTGGCTCGCGTCCCAACTAGCCACGTTTGCGACTCAAATGAATTTACAGAAATTTGGGCCAACATTTGGGAGGTACCCCTGGCGCAATGGAAGACTGTTGTTGGTGTGTACCACTGGATTACTATTGGGCTAATTCCGAGTGGACATGACACACCACCTGCTCGATTTTCCAAGATGCTCATGGTCGTGGCACTCTTGTCGATTGGATTGGACAATTGGCACATTTGCTTGGAAATTTCCCGTGCTGCCTTGAAGTTGCAAAAGTGGCTGCGAGAGGGCCATCCCGCCACGCCGTCGGGCATTGTTGGCGGCGAAGCCGGTGTGCTCAAATACGGATTTCCAATCAAGGAAGACTTGCCTACTATTGCCAAGTACGACGGCAACCACTTTTTGGACGGTATCGAAGAAGACATGGACGACGCGGACGAGCTTGTGTGATGTGGCGACTGACTTTTTGGGTATTGCACAATTTTGTTTTTCTTGTTTCACCGATTTACATTCTCTATTCTGGGGGAACGGGCAAAGATACCACGGGAGCGTGAATTTGGCGTCGGGAATTGGCAATGCTTTTGGGCTTTTGTATCTTGTCACGGCGTCGGGCGACGGAGGCTTTCTGTATTTAGGATGGCTAGTATCAAATATGCCAAGTCCATGTATAGGCTCGAAAACCTCGGTTTGTGATTTAAAGTGCTTGATTATTCATGGCAAGTATGCAACATTGTTTCATTGGCCGGGGAATGCATTCAATGGTACAGCGCCTGTTTGGCATCATCAGCCCGTCATGACAACAGCCACGCCACGACAACTTATTTTCTGCTGATGAAGCAACAACTTGGTTCCTTTTTTTTCTCTTTTTTTCTTTTTTTTTTTTCTTTTTTTTTTTTTTTTACAACTATTTCGGCGGTTGCAAGGGTCCAGCTGGGGCCACACGGAGCAGTGACGGCGCATCGTTATTGGTGGAGACAGGCACGGCCTGCTGCACTGCACTTGGTCTGATGATAACTTGATGAGTAAATACATACGTTAACTACGTACGGATTAGTTGTGTGGAAAAAGGTTCCATGTAATCTGTACAACTACTGCCAACTAGTTTAGGCAACAGATAAATCAATGTATTTTCATCATATATTCTAGGGCTTCTTCTGTTATTTTCCAAAGAGTCTGCATACTTGAAAAACCTTGCATCTCATGGTATCCAGTATCAACGTGCTGGCCTGCCTGCCCATCACTGAATCAGTCTTGATGGTGGAGCCCACGCTATTCGTCCTCATTTCCCCCATGGGCATGCATCGACTGACCTTTGCACACGACTTCTTCTCTCTCCAACCACCACTTTTCCTTGGACCGCCAGAAAACAGCAGACACCATCTCGCCTTGATTTCTTTTCCACCCGCTGCCACACATTACCGATGCCTGTCCGCACCACCACCTGTTCATCCCGCCGCGACCCGTGACCACGTCTTCTCCCCGTCACTCGACAACCACCATTGCCTCACTCTCTTGCGCGCGTGTCAGCACCTCAGGTCGAGTCCATCTGTTTTTTTTAAGTGGCATTCAGCCTTTGATTCGCTGATTTGCCCCTGACGAGGCTCACGGATGCCCCTTCCGCGAGGCTCCCTCGACAGTTGGACCAGTGTCGCAGCCGGCATGATCCGACGACGCTCATCATTGATCCCATCATGCATGAACCGGTACGCCCTTGTCTACGATGCCTCGTGTACACTTGCATCACGGCCCTTTGCACGCTCGTTATTCGTGGGGCAGGTGACTCTTTCGATTCGCATTCTTGCTAGTTACAGTCATGTCTATTGATACACAGCCATGTACCTCTCGTCCACCACCCCCTGATGATGATGACACATGTTGATGGTGGGCCACAAACATTTTTGCCAGCTGAATTAACCACGACTAGTCCCAATCGTTTCTTTGTTACATTAATTCCTTCCCCGCCCCCCGTATCCTTGTGAGAGGCAAGTTGTTTTTTTCTTCTTCTTTTTACAGGAGAACAGCGCCGAGCAAGAGGCTGCCGCCGACGACAATGGCAGCGCCGAGGGGTCCGGCCCTGCCGGCCGCAGCGACGGGGGTGGACGAGGGGGCCGCGCTGCCGCTGGTGGCGCTGCGGCTGGCGCTGGCGCTGGCGCTTGCGGTGGTGGACGACTTGGGCGTGTAGCCGGGAGGAGGAGTGGTGGGCTTGGCCACGCCCGACGGGCAGTGCCAGTGGTCATTGTGAGGAGTGCAACCGTTGGGGCCGGTCGCGACGGTGGTGGTGGTGGCCAGAGTGGTGGTGGCGCTGGACGCAGACCCGGTCACGGCCGTGGTGGGAGCGGCAGTCGCCGTGGGAGTGGCAGTCGCGGTAGGAGTCGCGGTAGGAGTCGCGGTGGCGCTGCCGCTGTGATCATGGTCGTCGCCATCGTCATCATGATCATGATGGCCGCCGCCGGCGCCCTGGGTTGCCTTGGGGTTGGGAGTGCCGTCGGGGTTGAGCGAGGGCTGGGGAACGCCCGCCGGGCAGTGCCAGTGATCCTCGTGAGGCTCGCAGGTAGCGGCCGGCTGGCTGGCAGAGGTGGTACCCGACTGGGCGGCCACGAGGGCCGACTGGCCGAGCAGGACGTAAGCGAGCGACTTGAACTGCATCTTTGAACAGGTAAACGACGGAAAATGTAGCGATTGATGAGCGTACAGAGAGGGTTAAAAGAGCAAAACAAAGAAGCTCTCTTGCACTGGGCTGGTGGGTTACTTTTATACCTGGGTGCCGGCTCGGATGGCTAGTAGTTGGTTACTTACTTGCAAGTTATGCTTTTCTTCGCGCCCCCCTTGATAGGACGGCCCAGCCCCCCCCTCTCCCGCCTCAAGCCACTGTTCTTTGTATAGAAACGATAAACTGCAGGTTTCTCTACCTTGGTTGCTCCGCCAAGGCGCCTCGCGAGAACCTTTGTGGTGTTGCACACACACCAACATGCGAATCATGCAGGTCACCGAGCGGGGAGGGGGGGGGGGGGGCTCGCCGGTTCGCCCAGAGGCACATTGCATTTGAGGCTTTTTTCTATTTTCATTTATTCATCTCGAAATAATTCTTCATCCAATACTCCGTAGAGAATATGCGACGCAACATGACATCGTTTAGGCGTCCCAAGACGGCTGGCACACACACCTTGATCTTTTGCCCGAGATTGGAGCTGAAGTCTTGGCGTAGATGGCTGATTTACATATGTACATATTATTGCCAGTAGATCCACTCCAGCCGCGTCGGACAGGACAACCCACGCCATTCATCAACACGGGCCTTTATTATTACTGGTACTTATTTTTCCCCCTCCGTTCCAGGCACTTGGATCCGACAATCTTGCTCAAGCTGATTAGGTACTTGGGCAATGCCCTTGGCCTACCTGAGCCCTGGCTGTACCCTGTGCAGGCAAATTGCTGCCTCAGTAGATTCTTTTTGTCCCGGGAATTTAAGCTTAAATCAGACCATGGGGCAAACAACCAACCTTGATGGATTTTGTGGCTGATGCCAAGGCCGGCATGTTGATTGCATCCATCTCATGTCTTTTTTCTTTTCTTTTCTTTTCTTTTTTTTTTTTTTTAATATTTTCCTTGATGCAA
>JAAHCF010000462.1:0-30018 GCA_038367545.1 Beauveria asiatica | reverse complement strand
AAAAAAAAAAGTACAGCACCCGGAGTTCGCTGGTCGTCACCGAACCAGCTACTACTCGGGCGCTCGAGTGGTTATCGCTCGGAGATCAGACGGGATCCAGATTTTATCACTCGGCTGTGGCCGTACATGGAATGTAAGTCGTCTGTTTGGATATATATTTCTCGAAATACTGCCACTGCGCCCTGTCTTGACCGCATGTACAGTCCAGCAACGACAAGGGCATTCAGGTGTACACTGTCAGTGGCAAGCGCCGATGAGCCGGCGATGTATTGGTAGCATAGAGATGTATGACAAGCAGATCTGCGAATGTTCAAGATATCAACGTTGCTTGATGCGCCAAACACACTGGTGGAATGGTACTCTGGTCACTAGCCGACCTCGACCGAGTGAACCTCTCACTTCAGCTCGGTCAAGGACAAAGTATCGTCCCTAGAACAAAACAAAAAGCTTAGTCAGAGGAAATAAAAGCCTGCTGGACTTGCATGTAAAGATCGCCTCGCGCTAAATTACTCGAGCTACCGCGCGCCCAGCCACCTATATCAACAATGGCGATGATGTGCACCGCAATCATTGGCTATAACCCCGATTTCACTTTTGCGCCACAAAGCGTACTCAACAGCGGATTCAACATGACAAGTATAAAGCCGAGACAAATAGGAATGAAAGAATGATATAGATTGCTCTTAGTCAATAACGGAGAAATATTATCGTGCATACTGGATAGCAATTACGATGGATGCATTGTTAGCATCTTGGCGAAAGCCAGGACCAAACAGGGCTGTCGGCTCTCGCAGGGAGACCCCGAGGATGAGGAGGATGGTAGTGTGTGGACCCTTTTTAATGCGTAATAGCTGTGCGTTGATAAGATGGTTGGACATAAAACGTGGAGTCAGACTAACTATTTCGTCGTTCTTGCAAGTTATTAGTTAGAAAAAAGGTTGAGCGGTTCCTTGCCATGTCATGTTTCCGGCTGAAGTGGCCCTAGGTATTAGTCTAAAATTACTACGATGACGGTCTCGTAGTTCACTAGTCTCTTTCTTGCCAGTGATGATGACGGAACAAACCGAATAGAATATTGCCGCAGCCTCGGTGGGCAAAGCAGGGTGCATTGAACGAACTCGCCCATCCTCGGCTGACGAGGACGAGATATATTTGGTACGGCGCAATATGGCGATTTGCGGTGCAATTGTTTCAATGTGACTTGCCAACATGCGGTTGCCAGGATCTGAAAATGGCTGACCGATTCAGACAGCTTGACATCCGATTGGATCCGAGTCCACCAGAACAAAAGGAAACCGACGTGACATTGCAACGTGGACAGCTCAAAAAATATCCATGGGTTGTGGATTGGCAGACCGTACGAATAAACGTCTGGCCAGAGTGGCCGAGCGTCATGGGTGGCGCACTCTAGTTGACTTATAAATTGTCAGTGAAAATAGTGCGTCGAAAAAGGTTTCCTACCACAGGCGGCGGCGGGCGGAAGAGCGACATCCGCGGACACTGACTCGCCGGCAAGTTCCGAGGTTGCTAATGCATCAGCGCAAGCGAGATGCGAGGATTGGCCAATGACAACACACATTAGACAGAGAAATGAACCCAATAATGGCATACTTGGTAACTAACCAGGCAACTCAATAGGGAAACAGTCATGGCCTTCGTTGCTCTGGCCCGCTAGTAGCTACCAACTCAGCCAGCTGATTGTGGCGGCGCTGAAATGTCCTTCGCATTGCTGATACGGATAGACTGGGGACTTTCGGGAAGTGGGCTGGCTTCCTGGCCACCGACTTGAAGCGGGACAAGAGGACGACGACAGTCAAACCCAAAAGGAAAAATTAACAGACTGACGCAAGCCTTTTCGTCTGCAAGCTTTCGCGTTTCGCCCGAACCCCCGCCGTGGACCCGTTTCCTCATATTTGCCATGCCTGAAATTGAACAGTGAGTTTGACGCCGTTTCACGTCTGTTCCCTCTTCTATTACGTTCTGGGCAGCTCGTTTGCGCTCTCGCCATTCGCCATGTCTCTCGGATCACGGCATCTTGGCCAAGGCGTGCTAGCGACATGAGAGCAAAAGCATCGGCACCCGTGGGTCGGACCGGGCAGGCGAGTCGTGCTTCTTCCTTGTGTTATTCTTGCCGTAGAATTATCATCGTTAGGTCCAACCATGGATTCTGTCAGACCAGCGTGTTTTCTGCGGTGGGTCGTGGCTGTGCAAGATTGGGTGCAGCACTATGCATGCGGAACGATTTTTTGGTGTATTGCTAATCGCCAAAGAGCCAAGTTTGATGTTCTAGATGTTGAAGAGAGACAAGGAATGCAGAAGAGAAAGAACGCTACTTATGCATGTCAAGATGACAGCAATTGACTGAGTAAAGGCGGCCAATGAGGGAGAGGCGTCGAACAGGGCAACAAGGGACAAGCTCACCGATTTTGACATGACCTTTATTAGGGCGGGCATCTTCTAGTATTGTACGGCGATCTCTGATCCAAGTTTTGTCGTCTCGTTAATAACCAAACAAGACGAAGCATGTCTCCCACAGCGAGATCGTCAAAGGCCTGGCACGGCGCTGGGGGAGTGCAAGGCTGGCTAGCTTATTAGTGGTACTGCATTTAGCTGCATACTTCGCGCCACCGAGCAGGTCTGAGTCCTGACACAGCAGTCGCCAGATAATACAGCCCAAAGGAAAACGAGGCGTGACGAAAATGTGTGAGATGCGGGCTGCCATGACCGCCATCGTGGCTGTTTCGGCTTGTTGATGTAGGTTGCACATTTTGCCGTAGAGGCCCCTTCGCATCCTGTACGTGCCCAGCTTACGCTCACCCTGCTGCCGCTGAGAAACTTCATGCCACTTGTACAAACGGGAACTCAAGGCGATCGAGCAATAGGACGCCGACAAGACGAGAGCGAGAGCGAGATATACACAAGCCCTGGTTTCGACGACCTGCAGCTGAGCCGCCCGAAACCGTCTTCTGTCGTTGGGAAAGATTTAGCGCAACACAATACAAGTCGCTGTCCTGGCTCGGCCCCAAGGCCCCTCTCCGCTGCGACTCAGCCAGCTAGCGTAGCAGCTGATGCAACACAGAAAATATGCACAGTTTTGTTGGTAAGCGAAAGAAGAGGCAAAATCGAAGGCGACCAGATCGGTAGCTCCCTGGGTGTAATGCAACAGTGGGCAGTGGCTGGCCAGGGAGCACGCGGCGGTGGATCGGTTGCATACGTGGACGGGCGGAACGTGCTCTTGATACAGCAAAAGTCGTCGTCACGCATCTTAAATGTCGAGAACAGACCTGGCAAGGGAAGAGACGAAGATGGTGAGAACGAAGCGAGAACTGAGAGGGTCGTGGGGTCTCTCGTCATATAATTCAGATGATCTGGGCGTCTTATTATTAGTCTTAATTCAAGCCCAGGCTCGGTCTCAGCCAGTCTCAGCCAGGCTCGCACTGTGCAGGTGCATGTCGTTGATAGGGGAGACAAGGATACTATAATTATCAGCTGGGGACTGATGATGGAGGGTAGGGGCTAGCAAATGAGAAAGCTCAATGAAATAAACTCAGCCATTATGCTCACGGCGTGCCCCCCCCCCCCTTCAACCTTGGGAGCAAGCCGCCAGGTTCAGCCGTCCAAGTCACCAGGGAAGAAGAAAACGTACCTAGATGTTCGATGAGTACCTGATGGGATGGCTGTTAGCAAAAGTTTGGGCGAAGTATTGTCGTGGTATCATTTGCAGTGCTAGAAGAAGCCAACGGGACAGACAAACGAGTGTGCGGATACCGGGTTGGGTGACAGAGGAGCCGTAGCAAGAGGCGGGAGAGCTACAGAGTAGAGATTCAACGAAGTAAGTGTTAACGCTGGCGCGGAGACCTTCGGGAGATGGCAATACATATTTATTAAGTAGGGGTGCCTGATGATGCATTTAGAGATGGTCGTCGTCTGTTGGAGATGATAGGACAGAAAGATGCAGCGGGTGCAGGAGAAAAGAGTGAGGGACCCACCATTGAGTCGGCCAACGCCGTTGGCCGTTTGCCTGCCAAGTAAAAGATCTCGCGCGCTCGATGATGATGGGTTGGCCCAACATGTCCGAGTCATGGAATTGATATAAAAATTGCAACGGGAACTGTCGGGGAATAGAAACGAGGCGGCCGACAGTGGGCCGGGACGCGGTGATGAGGCTGTAACGAAGTAAAAGTAACACCTGTGACTCTGTAAATATTAGTGGAAAGGACCAGGATAGCGGTCCAGCAGATGTGGAGACCCTGAGCGATGAGAAGCAGTCTTGCCTCTGACTCCCGGGAACTAGGCCGCGCCGTCATTGTCCCTTTTCTTTATGTCTCTTTTTCACTTTTGATATATTTGAGGCTCTCTAATCTAGGGTTGTTGATAGTGTGATTTATGAAGGGGTTGAGATGGGGGGCGAGATGACTGCGCACCATGCTCGTTCAGAGGTAAACACGCCCGACGACTGACTAGGCAAATAGGCAGGTTTAGCAGGGAGATACCTACTCGATGTTCTGCCTCTCTCCCTCTCAGTCTGTCCATTGATTCCTCTTCACTGATCATACTGGGTGGTGAATCGGTCATTCGAAAAAAACAATACGCCGGCTCGCATCATGTATCATTGGCATCATGTAATCATTGCTGCTGCTAGCTATTAGCTATCGGCCGGCTTTGTGGCTGCCGCCGGTAACTACAACTGGTCGCCGCCGCCACCCTGGCTCGGTAACGTTTCAAGGTACCTTTGTGTGCTATAATTATGAGAGGACCACTGACAGCGCTAAAAAAAACAGACTTTTAGTGCCAACTGTGGCAGCCACATCGCACCGTCGGCCTAAAATCGCACGCCTTCTCTTGCCCGCCCGCATCTTCTTGCCCACCTCGATTCGCCCACCTGTGGTTATGCTTCGGTACTGGTATCCGCCATACTCGTCGCTCAACCCCCCCTCCTCCTCCACATTGACCCTTCAACTCTCATCCATCCTCTCCCTCCCCCCCGAATTCCTAGAAGCCCTGGCCTGTCTTTCTGGTCTAGTCCAAGTCAGTAAGACCAAAAGTCTCGCTCGACTTTCGCTCCTCCACCAATCTCTTGACCACAGCCCTCGCTCACATACGGAATTCTCTTGACCGTCGTCACTACACTTCATACGCGATTTTGGCGCCTTTTTTCGACAAATCGACTCCCGTCGTCTTCCCGCCGACTTCGCCCTCAACCTGATGGCAATTTGCGTCTACTTGACTCTGGGGTAATTGGGCGAGGCGACGCTGACGCTGCCCGTTTGGCTTCGCCTGTTCCCTGGCAGCAACTGCCACCCACCACCACCCGCAATCTGACACGGCCAACGATTCTCATCACGACGGATCCCCCGTCTAGTCGCCTTTCCATTGCATCTACATTGCATCTCATCCATTTTGACTCATTCCTTAGAAGCGGTTTTATCCACAGCTATCATACACGCTCGTCAACATCTATCAAACGTTTTTTGCGCCAAGCCATTGTCCCCTCCCTCGTACTCGCCATCGGAATTTATGTCGACCACGACGCCCATCTAAAATCGCCGAGTAGGAGACGGACGATTGGAGACTTGCTGCTCAGACATCGCATCCGTGCTTTGCCATAGCCTCTCCAAAACATCTTCATCCTGCTCCCCAAATTCATTGCGCCTTCGTTATCCAGCGACCAACTTCATCCGGGCTCCCGCCCTTCCTCTCGGCCCAACATGTCCGACGACGAGGCCGCTACGCTGTCCATCACTGACTGGCCCATTCAGGACGCCCCCTCGCCTACCGATAGCATCAAATCCGACATCGAACTCGATGACCGTACAGCCGTCGGCGATGTTCCGTCCCAGCCCATCCAGAAGCGGCGTCGAGTCACCAGAGCCTGCGACGAATGCCGTCGGAAGAAGATAAAATGCGACGGCAAGCAGCCCTGCACACACTGCTCCGTCTATAGCTATGGTAAGTCGCATCTTGTTCACAATCCTCTTGCGCCCCTCGCCGCCCGTGAACACTCTGCTCACATTCGTCTGTGTCCTGCTAGACTGCACATATGACAAGCCTTCCAATCGAAGGCGCAATCCAGCGCCGCAATATATCGAGGCTCTAGAAGGCCGCCTTCACCGCGCTGAGACTCTGCTGCGCAAATTTATGCCCGACATTGATCTAGCCGATCCCAACATGGACCCCAATGTTCAGGCCGAATTCCAAAACCGCGAGCAATCTCGAATCCAAGCCGCCAGCAAGATGCAAAGCAGCGCCCACATGCCGCAAACATCCGCCCCCGATCTCCAATTGGTATCCATGGTCGACTCTCTGGGGCAGCTCGATATCGACGACCGCGGCGATTGGGATTTTCACGGCAACTCGTCCGGTGTCGTCTTCCTCAAAAAGATGAAGGATCAATTTCGCGGCCTGCTTGGAACCACGGCATCGGCTCCCTTTCTGCCGCGTCCCGACCAACTCTCTGCCGTCCTCAATCCAGAGTCTGCATCCATGCACGCCAATTCTCCCCTTTCGACCATGTCCACCTATCCCGAACTACCTCCCAAAGATGTTGCTCGAAGATTGTGCTTCTACTCCCTCACCTGCGCCACCTGTCTCACCCGTATCGTCCACGTTCCCACATTCAACAGCCAGTTTGAGCGAATATACGGAATCCCACTAGAAAACCTCGGTCCCGAGGACACTCAATTTCTCGGCCTTTTGTTCGCCATTCTCGCCCTCGGCTGCATGTACCACAGCTTCGACGCCTCCGCCGCCGAAGGCGCTGGCTACAGGGCCGCCATGGAAGAGGGGTATGTTATTTCAATTGACTCGATAGTCACTCGGTCCTCACTAACACCTCTTGTTAGAACCAAATATTTCAAAACAGCCCGTGCTCTCATCAAAGACATTGGGGACTGTCGCACACTGACGTCGATACAAGCTCTTCTCTTCATGACTCTGTTTCTCCAGTCTACCTCTAACCTCAGCTCCTGCTACGCAATCCTCGGTATCGCAATGAGATCATGCCTCCGAATGGGTCTGCATCGTCACTTACAACATGCGCGACTGAATCCAATAGAAGAACAACTGCGCAAGCGAATATTTTATGTCGTTCGGCAAATGGACATTTATGTTTCAACAATGTTGGGCCTACCCCTTATGCTAAGCAGCGACGACATTGATCAGCCCTTTCCAATGGAGGTCGATGACGACTATGTTACCAACCAAGGCGTCATGCGTCCACCGCCTGGATCCTCGTCCTTCTTTGAGGCCTTTAATGCGCATACGAGATTGATGGATGTCTTGGCCAAGATTACGAAGCTCATTTATCCGACCAAGATGCCTGGAAGCGTAAAGATCGAGTTGGGCGGCGCAGGTAACCCTGTCAGCTATACGCGCATCAAGGAAATCGAAGGCGAACTGCAACAGTGGTTTGAGCGCCTACCTGAGGCGTGGCGTCCAAGCCCAGAGGGGCCCATTGAAGTCGTCAGAGTTCGGCATCTTCTTCGCTTCTCCTACGCTCATGTCCAGCTTCTTCTTTATCGTCCCTTTCTACACTACATGTCGCCCCGTCTCTGCCAAGGTATCAAAGTTGATGAATTGTCCTATGCTTGTGCCGCTGCAGCTATAAGTGTCTCCCGCAACGTTATTCACATCGGCCTAGAGATTCGAAAGCAGCGAGTTTTGAGTGGACCCTACTGGTTCATGCTCTACACAGAGTATTTTGCGGTCCTCTCACTTATTTTCTTCATTCTGGAGAATCCGGGAAAGTCAGGAAGCGCAGAAGTGCTGGCCGACGCTCGTGCCGGCCGACAAATGATTGCTGACCTAGCAGAGAAGAGCATGGTTGCAGATATGCTGACGACATCCTTGAACGTACGTTAAGCCAAGAAACGTCAAAATCGTATTTGACTAATCGAAAGACAGGCCCTCTTCGAGCAGCTTCCTGAAGCTCTGGAACAAGCCCGTGCCAGGGCAATTGCTTCAGCAAAGCGGTCCATCAGCAAATCGAACGGCATGGTTGCTGGACATACCGGATTGGCCCACGTCATGTCGCCACAACGATCTGAAGATCTCATGCGAACACACAGCGGACATATGTCGGCTAGCGGCTTTTCCATGGATAGCATGGCACCATCTGAGCAAACTTTTCTCGAGAATGGCTTTGGTGGCGGTATGCACGATGTGCTGTCGCTCGACATGTCTTCTCGAGCCACACCTGACTCTGAAAGCACAGCAGCCAGTTCGAGCCGTATGGCCTTCATGCCGCATTCTGTCGCCGCCCAGAACATGCAGAACCCGGTCACCAAGCTGGACGCGCTCATGTTCCCATCAGACGACCCCTTTGCGTATCCTAACCAGCCAATGATGGAGCTCGGCTTCCAGCCGTCCAAGGACGGCACATCCGTCACCATGGCCCAAGATCCAAACTTCTTCTTTCCAGGGACGTTGGAAGAAATGGGTAACTCGTTTGTGAATCAACCGCCACCATATATGACGCCACAAAACGGTCGCCAAAGCATAGGAGGCATGAACATGGGCAACATGTTTGACAGCAACGGTATGATGGCCATGCAACATCCAGCAGCGGCGCAAGCTCTAGCGCAGGCGCAGGCAAGACAACAACAAGCCAGAGCGCAAGCGCAGGCGCAGGCGCAAGCTCGACAGCAGCAGGCGGCACAGCGTGCTCAGCAACAGCAGCAGCAGCAGCAGCAGCAGCAGAATCAGCAGCAGCAGCAGCAACAGCAGGCCCAGCAACAACAACAACAACAACGATCTCGCGGCTTTGGCTTTTTCCACAGACGTCAGCGCCAGCCTCAAGAACAACAACAAGCGCAGCAAATCGATCAAATGTTTACCGAGCACGGTATGCAGCCAGATTTTGGCAGTTTCTTCGGCTCCGGCAGAGGCGGCTTTCAAGGCATGTAAGGGTCCTCGACATGATACCCCACGGTTTCTTTTTCATTATGATGTTTTGAGACTTGATTATCACGAGTCCAGACACGGAGTTTCGCACCGGATCACAATATTTCTGCCGATGCATCTGGCATCTCAAAAAATCGTTTCCTCATTTTTACTTTGTTGGTGCTGTATACTCAGGGCACTTCTTCCTCGGTTGGACTTTGGCAATGCGATGGAGAGAGCCCGGCCGGCGCCTGCGAAATGTTTGGGTCCATTTTACTGTGAAGGTCTTCTTTCTGATTTTTTTTTTCTTTACACTTGTTCGATATATTCGGGAGCATAAGGCACTGGAAGCGATATATGGGCCACGAGAGCACAGGCTCATCTTTGTTTTTTTTTTTTTTTTTTTTTTTTTTTTTTTTTTTTTTTTTTTTTTTTTTTTTGTTCTTTGTTTTTTTCATGTCCTCCCTTCGTCTACTTGGCAGAGATGGTGGGTGGGAGTGTGGGTTGTATGTACATGGCGAAACGGGGGCAGGAGTAAAATGTACCTGGATACTTTTCGGTACTGGATATATCCATATCTATATATATATACAATTGCTGCGAGATATTTCTCAATCATCGATTGGGTCGATCTGGTGAAGCACAGATGATGATCAGCCTGAATCGAGACCAGCGCTCAGCGGAATGAAAGTCAAGCGCATCGGCTGACAAGTGGTGACCACGGTGGAACAGTAGCACCTGCAGCCAGCTGCCGCTGCATAATTAGCCGGTTCTTCTCGCATTGATGCAGCATTGGTGGTTGCCGTCTCTGAGGTTAGTGGCTGCTTATATGCGCTCAGCATGATACAAGCCCACCACCATTACGACACCCGGATGTTTGACTTGTGTGCCGCTCGATCTCAGCGAACCCACAAGAGAAAATGGCGAGGCTGGGGATGTGAAGGGATGCGAGAAACCCTCAACATCGGAGGGAGACTGCACTCTTTTGAGGGGTAAAATGATTGTCGCAGCATCTGCAACGTGGGTGGCGGTAATACATTGTAATATTGATCTAGAGCTATTGTGATATTGGCAGCTATATCAGTACTTTACAGCCAGATGATATCAGCCTGCTGCCGCAGAGCACCTTTGCATAGCAAGGCAAATTAATCCATCGCGTGATTTCCTATTGGGGCGGGGTAGTAGCAGGACGAAAGCGGCCGGCTGCATATCCCCGGGGGGGCAGGGCACTTCGGAGGGTCTTTTAGACCATCATGGCAGCGACGCCGACAGCAACGGCGGCGACACCGCCGGCCATGGCACCGTTGGTAGGGGCAGCGGCCTTGCTGCTCGAGGAGGAGCTCTTGCTGGCGCTGGCGCTGGAGGAGCTGGCCTTGCTGGCAGAGGACGAGGAGGACGAGGCGGCGCTGGATGCGGAGGAGCGAGCGCTAGAACTGCGGGACGGGTCGACATTGTCAGGACTTGCGGAGGAAGGGGGTGATGTATGGAGAGAGAGAGAGGGAGAGAGAGAGAGAGAAAGGATAAAAGGCAGTGAATACATACGTGGAAGAGGCCTGGGCAGCAACGCCGGTAGCGGCAACGGCGAGGAGAAGGGCGGAGAACTTCATGATGAATGGTTGGTTGGTTGATGGAGGATGGCGGGAATCTGGTATTATTATTAGGGTGAGAGAGGAAGATGATGGATCTGAGAAAAGGAACAAAGATGCAGATGGGCGGCGGCTTGTTTATGTAAACGGCGGGTGCTCGTTGGGCAGCCCGTGTTGTGTAAGTCGACGCTGGGACACAAAGGGACAAGACCCAGTCGATCAGGGGCGAAGCAGCTTACTGGCTCAGCAATAGTAAATAGTTGGGGGGAGGGATATTGGCATCGAGGCCCAAAAAAGCGAATGGCGTCGAGACCGTGCTCCAGCCGTCTTTGCTTGCGCAAGCTTCCGATATGTTCGGCGAGGAGGGCTGGCGCCAGCCCTGCCCGCCCCCCGCCCCGGGAGATTGTCCCCCAGGTGGTTGGCTCTTACCGCCGTAACGACGGTAACGTTAATAAGTCGTCTGACATCACTATTACGGGTACGACTTTTTTTTTTTTTTTTCCACAATTTCAATACTGTCAACAGCCTTGCATGCACGTCTACAAGGTGGTTGGGGGGGGTGAAGCTCAGGCTCACGATTGGACAAGGTTGACATGCGGGCCTCCGAACCCGGGCGTCGCAGATGACGACGCAAGTCTCCCCCCAGTGAGACATTGGGGAGAAGAAATGCGCCGATCTGAATTCGTCGAATAGGAAAAAGGTACATCTCATTTAGGAAGGTGCCAGGCGCTGGTGCAGGTAAGAGGAGAGACTGCGCCCACGTATTTGAGTCAAGGTTTGTGGCTGGCGAGGATTACGCAATGCACCAAACAAAAAACGAGCTGGCGAGGTGGACACTAAATGAACTAGTTATTACGGTCAACAAATGAAGATGGAAGCGAGGCATCACCTGGGCAAGGCATTGGAGTTCGTTAGCCAAGACGTGGAAACGGGTAAATCGACCAGTTTTAAAGCTTAATTTTCCTGTAGGGCTGCTGGCGACACCAAAAGCAGTTTACTTTGGTCTTGGCAAAAAGGTCCTCTGTCCACTTGTCTCTTCAGGCACCAAGTCGTAGAAGAAGGGGGGGAAATATGGATGTAAAAGGATAAAATCCATGACGAAGCTTTTGAACTTGGATAGCCGACCGACCATAGAGGGACAGAAACATTTGGCAAAGGCCCTAGCAGTATTAGCAAAGGCTTAATGTATGACGGCCTGCATCGTGCCATGCAAATAATGACCAGACGATGATGGGAAAACCCCGCTCGCTCCCGATTTCAAGGCCGAGCCAAGGCGTTGATCATCCGAGCGGGCTAGACTGGTCCGAAGGAACCGGGCTGAATGCAGCAGGGAAACAAGGAAAAATTGGGACGAAACGAGATGAAAGAAATGAAGCAAATTCATGCCAGTTCGTATCCCCAAGCCACACACACATATCCGTACGCATGCTTCCTCTTCCTTTCTTCCCCGCCCCGCGGGTCGGCAGATAATGTGTACGGAACTATTGGAAAGAAGCAAGGCGCAAGCATGAGAAATTAGCAAGGCGATGCTAGGGGGCTCGGTATGAGCCGATGGCGCAGCCTAATTACTACTAATTAGTAAATACTTGGCCGAACGGAAAAGGGCAGAGGTGACTACTTTGAGGCTAGGCTGAGCCAGCCCCCCCGGGTCAGGTTCGTCAGCGCAGCCTGCGTCTGAAATGTCGCAGAGGGACGGAGAAGATGAATTTTGGAAGTTTCAGGACAAAATAATAAATAAGAAATAAATAAATAGAATAGAACGGCAAGAACGGGTGGGCCAGTCGGTGATGACGTCGAAAGCGCCACAGCCACCAATGGCCATGTAGCGCACAGCGCACAGGTTCAGATTAAGCTTTCTGTATAAAGACGGGCGTGCCCTTTTCGGAGGCTCTAAAAGTTATTCCAGGATGTGTTTGGAGCACGAAGGCTTAGCGAGGGCGAGAAAAGGGGGGGCCATACATTCCTGTCCTGGTTGACAAGCGTAGTCGAGGAGCCATTGTGCTACGGTACACTAGCTGTGGGATTGATCATTAGAAATCATGATTGTGTGAGATTGACAGCATTGGGTTCATGTGAGCTGGGACTCATGATCTGAGCAAACATCGAGACTCTCAAGGCTTTCGGGCGCAAAAACGGAAAATGTGTCAATGACCTTGGTGAGGAATCGCAACCGCCAAGCAAGTATCAGCTGCTGCACCTTACCCGAGACCTTGACTTACTGGAAAACCCGAGAAGAGACGACGTGCGCGCTATTTATCTGCCAAATTTCGTTTGATTTCTCGTCCTGAACCGTTTAGTAATAGCATCGCGACATTGGCTCCAAACCCGGCGATATCCAAGCCAACTATTACAGAAGAGCCAAAATGTCACCCTCTTCCGGCCTGAACGTACCAATAGCTGCGTTTCACAAAGCCATACTCCCGAATTGGGTCGCCCTGGTCCAGGAACGTCTGAGAGTAACATGTATTCGACATCCTTTTTGAGACTGAGCCCTGCCTATCAGTGGTTTGGGGTCTCAGGCACGCAGTTCTGGCATCGGCACACCCCTTCCCGCCGTAAGCTTATATGGGATACGCCGACTTGAAAGCCGGCTCTATACCCAACTGGTGGAAATATGAGTTGCAAAAAGGCTCAGTCGCTGGCTCTCGCAAAGGCCAAGCTCGGGCAAGACTGAGATGTACAGAGTGTTTTTCAAGGTAGGACTCGGAGTTCAGAACCCGAAAGCTTGACAATGTTCAAAGATGCAACATGTACGGATTAAGGTCACTGGAAATTTTTGATTTGGACGTCTTGCAAGCTCAATAAGCTATCACTTTCGGATACTTGATCATTCTGGAACTCATATAGCTTACAATGCGGTATAAAAAAGCTGCTCATCAAGCGACGTATTTTGGGAACCCGCCGACACTCATAAGAATCTACGTCACCCTCTATTATACTAGTGCAGGCGAAGGATTTATGTAGCTGGTGGGTTGAAGGAGCGACCATTCTTAATTCATTAGGTAGTAGAGGATGCGTAATCATGGGCGTATGCCAGCTAGGCGAGAGGCCGAATTTATCGACTCCAGATTCGGCCCGTCGAGTTGTACAAAGTGCATACACGGAGTAGTTGCGCAGGGATCATCTGGTCGCTGTTCCGATTGATGAGTTAGTTGAACATGTAAATAAGCCATCTGAATTCAATAGAGTTCAATCTCACCAACCAAGAGCATTCACATTGCATGTAACTCGTAGGTTGATACCGTCATTCGTTATATAAGTGGTCATACTTGATCACGCGAATATCATCAAAAGCGGCGAGATTGCCAGCCAACCAAGGTTGTACGAGAAGATTGAAACAGGTGTGCTAAAACCGATTATTGTTGGCACAATGTGGTTGTCAGATTGGTGTGCGACAAGGCCAACGTAGAATTGGGCGGGGGGGCACTTGGGCAAATGTAGCAATAATTCAAATCAGGTTTTCACGCTGGAGATTGCTTTCTTTCGAAATTATTGATTGATCCAGAAAAGTATCCTCTACAACAATTGCTTCTCTCGGCTTGTTCTTGCTTATCTACCTTGTTCAAGCAACACCGACCAATGCGCTGTTCCAAGCTGTGCTGCCCCTCCACAGCTTGCTACTCCACCAGGCAACAGCACACCCCGCCATTGACGTGAAGCTCCAACAAACTTCATCCGTCATTGTTAACCCTCAGTTGAGCTGCCACGCTATCTCGGCATCAAATACCGAACCCTACCGGTGCTCAAGCTGCTGGTCCTCACTGATGACATCTTCGGGCCCCCCTGCGGATGCGTCCGCGCAGGCCGCTGCGATCGATGAAATGCTCGTCACAGGTACTACCTAGTTAACCGATCATCTGCTCTGCGCCTCCCGCTAACGCACTTTCTTCTATAGAGCTGCCCAAGTTCGACCTCGATCTCTATATCCAAAACTACAGCGGTTCGTCGCCAGGCCCCTATGCGTCACGTACCCGCGCACGCGACTAATCTTTTACGCCAGGACGGACACGGTTCGACCGTCTACTATTAATAGGCAAAAGCTGCATACCTCTGCAAGTAGATGCATTGAAAGCTGCAATCACAGAAGCAAAGAGCGGAAGAGATGTATCACGTTACAAACAGGCATGGGACTGTATCCGCAAGCTGGCTCCCGACGAACCCGAAGCCACGCGAGACGAGGCTTGGATCGACACAACCGAAAAGTCCAACAAGGCCGAAACACAGCGTCTGGAATCGGAGCTCAAGGGCTATAAAAACAATCTCATTAAAGAAAGCATAAGGGTACTGTTGCAGCACTTACGCAGCGCAGGTCACACAGACAATGTCTGCTAACGTGCTGGCATAGATGGGCAACGAAGACCTCGGTCGTCATTTTGAGGCCATAGGTAAACTGAACGACGCGACCGAGGCCTACAGTCGCATGCGCCAAGATGTCAGCACTACGAAACACATCATTGAATGTGGCATGCACCTCGCCAATGTGTCGCTTTTTCGCCGAGATTGGAACATGGTTCTAACCAATATTGGCAAAATTATCGGCGTGCAATCGCCAGACGAAGAGGAAACGCTGCAATCATTTGTTCGTCTTCTCTCGGGAATCGCTCATCTGAATCTGGGCAGCTACCTGGAGGCAGCAAAAAATCTACTCCTCATCGACTTCGCCGTGCCCCCAGCTCAGTACAACCACGTCACCAGTCCAAATGACATTGCCGTTTATGGCGGCCTCACGGCGCTCGCCACCATGAACAGAACCGAGCTTCAGCGTCGCGTACTAGACAACCAGTCATTCCGGACATTTTTGGAGCACGAGCCTCATATTCGCAAAGCCGTGAGCTTCTTTGTCAGTGGCCGCTACTCCAACTGCCTCTCCATTTTGGAGTCTTACCGCTCAGACTACCTCCTGGATGTGTATCTGCGGCAGCACGTCAAGGATCTCTACAAGCGGATTCGCACAAAGTGCATCGTGCAATATTTCGTTCCCTTTTCACGCATTACTTTGGAAAGCCTCGATGCTGCATTCGGGCTCCCCGGCGAGTCTCTAGAGGAGGAGCTCATGACAATGATTCGTAATGACTTTCTGAATGCACGCATCGACGCCAGAAACAAGGTGGGCACAACTATATACACATTTGATGTTGACAACTTTCTGACACTTACTTCTAGCTACTTGTTGCTGTTCAGCCGGATCCTCGCGCAGACATGCAGCGGCAGTCACTGAAAGCAGCAAAAAAATATGAAACAGACGCCACCGAGCATCTGCGACGTATCAGCATCATTTCTGCCGGGCTTGAGGTGCTCCCGGGCAAGGTGGAGAAATCTGGACCTCCGGATGAATGGTTTGATGAAAGGGCGAACATGGCGTTGATGGAAAGCATGGAGACTGAGGAAAGCGCCAAAGCCCAAGAGGCATAGGTGAAGCCTCGCAAGCCAAGCTTTTTTCGCAGACTCCTGGACCGATTGTAGCTGCATACACATTCCGGGTTTGGCGCATTGTTTTTCTTGAGAGGTTAGGCATATCAGTACAGGCAAGCAGGCTGGTGTATTACGAATGAGCATGATGAATGAATTTTTACACACATCTATCTTCTCGTAACGATTGGTATAAAAGTGTAGCCAAGGCACAAAGGTATGTATTCGGTTCGTAAAGATTGGCGTGAAAGTTTTGCAAAGGTGCAAGGGTATATATTTCATTCGTAATACATGGTATAATCTGGTATTGTACAAGCTGTCTTGTTTTCTTTCCCTTTTTCTTCTTCTTCTTCTTCTTCTCCTCCCACCTTATCCCATCAGCTGTCGCAAGTCCTCTGGCGGCCAGCGCACTTGCGCAAACGTCAAGCAGCGCTTGATGCTCTGCAAGAACTTGCGCGTCGCCTCGTCGCCCATGACGTGGCCCTTTTCGCCGTCGTGCAGCTTCTCGCGCGCGCTGCGCTCGTGGATGCCGACCATGGTGACGCCAATCGGCCAGGCCGCCTTGCCGATGCTCAGACGCAGGTAGCCGTCGTTGGCGTCGACGTAGCGGCGCTCCTGCAGGGCCTTGACAATCTCGACGACGGGCTCCAGCAGCGAGTCGTCGAGGTCACCGGTTTCGAATTTGCGAAACAGCTATATCGAACGGATCCGGTCCTTTGTGTCAGCGGCCCAGTGGTGATGTGGACGAGAATGAAGCAGCAGCGCCAGTGGGCTGTTAGGGGGGGAGGAGGGGTAGTTGTAGTGTAGTGTAGTGTAGTGCGGTTGGGTGGCTTACCGGCTTCATATTTTCAATCGTCTGCAGCATGGCGTTGTAGGCAATCTTGCTAGCGCTGGTGTCCCGCCGCTCCTGCTCCATGGTGCGCTGGTACGTCCGGAGAACCATTGTGAAGTAGCTCGCGAGCTGTCGGTACAGCCACGCGCGCTCCGCCTTGTCCTTGGGCACCGCGTCGACCTTCATGTCCTTTTCGTCGACGAGCTGCAGCGTCGTCGGGATCGGCCCGTCCGTCAGCACCGTGCTCGCCTTCTTGCATCGCCGCAGCCGCCCCGCGCGCGTCTCGCCAAACAGCACCGCTGGGTGGCCCAGCGCGCGCAGCTTCGCAAACAGCGCCTCATCCGACGTGTCGTCGTCCCCCTCGTCCTCGGCGCCGGCGGCGGCGGTGCCGTCCGCGCTGTTGGGCTTTGCCTGCTCGGGGAGGCCGAGACGCCGGCGCTTCGCCTGCTCTTCCTCCCACTCCTGCTCCTCGCGCCGACGCCGCGACTCCTCGGCGAGCTTGCGGCGCTTCTCATCGCGCGCTTCCTTTTCCGCGGCCAAGTCTTCCTCGCGCTTGCGCTTCGCGGCGGCCCTGGCCTCGCGCTCCTTTTCCAGTGCGGCTTGCTCAGCCAGATAGGCCTTTTTTCGTTGGGCTTCGACTTCGGATCGCTTGAGGTACTGTTTCTTCTTGTCGCTGTCGTCGCTCGCGGGCTTCTTGCCCTTGGACAGCTCCTTGCCCATCAAGGCTGCAAAGTCCATGGTTGCCGGAAGCTGCGTTGCTCGCGCAAAGAGTGTGGGCTGTACCTCGATATTTGCTGTTCTGTTTGCCAGGTTATGATGCTATCGGCGCGGTCGAAAAATTTTTGTATAATGTCGAGTGAGGCGAAAGCATGTCGTTGAAAGTTGGATGTCGCGATCGAAAAGCTATCGATTGTGGCTATGTGGGGATAAGTAGTAGGTTCTCCGCGTCGAATGAGGTCGAGCGAAAGACAGTGGAATAATGCAGCTTGATTGTAGGACTTTCTATAGACGGCATTTTAGCCCACCCGCAAACTAACAAAAGCTGGCTAAACTATCAGCTTTTAAGCCAATTAACAAATTAACAACTGTCGGCATAGCTCAAACGACAACAGTTGGTTACCTAGGTAGCCAAGGATGGTAAGAAGAAGTCAGGAAGATGAAGAAGATGTTGAGGACAGAAAAGTATGGGAAGTTCAGTTGCAAGACATACACGAAACGATTTGAAGAAGTATTTACTCAATTTCATGTAACTTCAAATGGAGCTCTGGCCCAATTCGACTTGGAAATGCACTGTGTTCTCGGCTATTTACCGGGTATTTTCACCGCGACTAAAGTTGAGGCCGTCACTGGCCATTATCGAGATAACATACACACAATGACTTTCGACTAACTTGGTAAAATCATTGACTTCGGAGGCTTTTATCATCCATAATCCTCATAATGTCGCAAATGTCGGACGTGGGCGAAGCTCCGCCTGAGCCGCCTTTTCTAGTCCGCCTCTTCTACAACTCTGGCTCTTTGATACAGTATGTCCAACATCCTTGCTACCCATGGGCAGTCACTGACCTGTATTTTTCTAGCCCAGAAGATTTTGCACATCCGTCATCACTCTCCTTCATCAACGTTTATACCTGGCCATCATGCTCTCTTCAAGAGTTAGTACATGAGCTCGCGGATGCTCGACCAAATCCGCTCCCCTCTCCATCAATAGGCACAAGAGTCGTATTTCAGCTCGTTTATCCGGACTTAAAAAGTATCGGCTCCGGGGCTGCGGGTAGAAAAGCCAAGTTTGCCGTCAAGGACCTGGGCAGTTTCGTCATTGGTACTGGTGGCCCTGGTGCTGAAGACGATGAGGATCTCGGTCACAACGGTGGTCGTGGGAGTACTATATGGACACTACAAGACGCGCATTTTGCGGCCGGGGACTACATTTCATGCGCATTACTGCCACCACTAGATGATGGGTCCATCGCGCCTGCTTACGACGCCACAGAGTCACAGGAGCACCCGAGGCAAGCCCTGCCAAATCAGCCATCAGCTTTTGGTAACCATCGAAACAAATTCAGCCAAAACTTCCGCGGTGGCTCAATAAACGGTGGCCCGCGATTTCCGCGTGGCGATTGGAGAGCAAACAATCAACGGCAACAGCCTGGCCGTGGGAGGGGTCGCGGTCGCGGCAGAGGCGGTTAGTGACCCGATTGATTTCCGCAAATAGATAAACTTTTCGATGCATGTGTACGTATACTAAATGACTTGTTACTGTTGCGTTTCGGTCATTCGAAGGTGGTCGACAATTGATGTTATTGCGGCACAAATGATCGATATATGTACACGGTTCTCCCTTCAAACAACACCATTCCAAATCTCTATTTATTTCTCGTACGCGGTGTCGCCTTTTCTCTTCGCTCGTAGATCCCAGAGACCCTGTAATTATCTCATTAGATATGATCTTGATCTAGACATTGATTACTCACGTCTGTCTTGTAGGCAATGTAGCCCATGATGGCGGGCACGACGACGACGTACATCGTGGTGATGCGGGCAGTCCTTGGTGTCCAGCGGAAGTACTGTACGCGACTCTTCTGCATCGCTGTTCCTCCAAAGTTAGCAAAGCTCGGCCGGTTCGCGATTCGGTATTCGGGGGAGGAAATCATGCGCACCCTGCAGCTTCAGGTAGGCTGGATCCGGCTTGACGTCTAGCGTGTATTCGTTAGCTGAGTCCAATTGGTTTGATCTATGCAAACTCACTGAGGTGCGCCATCTTGATTTGTCTGCAGGCAGTGTGAGTTGTGGTGATTGGGATGTCAGAGCTGGTTCGACAACGCCGGTCGGGCTTGATCGATCTAGTGCATTACATAATGCAAATTCCACCAATCTGATTGGTTGGTCGCAACTGTACTCGCATACCCTACATCGGGATCAAATGCGAATATCGCGAGACAGTAAATGCGATATTTTTTTTACTTCATTCATTTTTAAGAACAATCTCTCCTGGTAGCAGACTGATGAAGCTTCTAATGTATGTTTGGTGATTCAAATGTGTTATCTCATGAATTCTTGTTTACAACGATGCAGCACCTGGAATCGCGTTTGAATTGAAGCACGTATTACATGAATGACCCTCAAGTTCGACAAACGGATCGCACCCTCTTTCACCGAATTACGTCTGAAGCTAGGCAGTAGACACAAAAAAAAGATCCTCTTATACATCTGATAAAAATTGAATATACCTTTGCAGCTTGCGCGTTAACAAACAGCATAAATGCGGAATCGCATCACGTGACAGCGCTCCAGTGGCGGCAAGCTAGCGCGAAGCTGCCTGTCCCTAATAGAAAATTACCGGCTCCAAAGAGCGATCCAGCCAAAATAGTTTCATCAACACCACGCTTGGTTGTTGCCCTACGCAGCTGTCAAAGCGGCATCTCCTCCATCGGGAGAAGATCATTATACAACAGTATTGGGTACTATTCTTCTCAGTTTATTGAGATTCTAGTATCTTGCGCGTCGTGACACGCGCGCGCGGCGTGAAGCCATTAACTAGGCAAAGCATCGATTACTGACCATCACGACTGTTCGTCGAGCCTAAGAATGTCGCATCCGCCACCACCCCCTCCAGGCTGGGGACCTCCTCCCCCTCCACCGCCGCCGTCATCGCTGCCACCTCCTCCGTCAGGACCTGCTCCCGCGGCGCCCCCTCCTCCGCCAGGTTTTCAGCCGAGTAACCCTCATATTGCCAAGTTTGCCCAAAAGAAGCAGGAATGGCTTCGACATCAGCGCAACCGATTTGGAGAGAAGCGTAGGGGTGGTTTCGTCGAGACGCAGAAGGCGGATATGCCTCCCGAGCACCTGCGCAAGATTGTTCGCGACATTGGCGACGTGTCGCAAAGAAGATACACAAACGACAAGCGCAGCTATCTTGGCGCCTTGAAGTTCATGCCTCATGCTGTATTGAAGCTCCTCGAAAACATGCCAATGCCCTGGGAATCAGCGCGCGAAGTCAAAGTGCTGTATCACGTCAACGGCTGCCTGACTCTCGTGAACGAGATCCCTCGTGTTATCGAGCCCGTCTTCTTTGCGCAGTGGGCGATGATGTGGACTTTTATGCGCAAGGAAAAGGCTGATCGAAGACTATTCAAGCGCATGCGTTTCCCGCCCTTCGACGATGAAGAACCGCCGCTCTCCTGGTCCGAGAATATCGAAGACGTTGAGCCTCTCGAGCCGATTCAGATGGAGCTGAACGAAGAAGAAGACGAAGCTATTTACGAATGGTTCTATGATCACCGCCCGCTACTCGATACCCCGCATGTGAACGGACCCAGTTACAAGTCATGGAATATGACTTTGCCTCAAATGGCTGCGCTCTTCCGACTCAGCAGACCCCTCATCTCTGATGTCATTGATAAGAACTACTTTTATCTCTTCGATCTCAAGAGTCTCTTGACTGCCAAGGCTCTCAACGTGGCTCTGCCCGGTGGCCCGCGATTCGAACCTCTGTACAAGGATATCAACCCCAATGAGGAGGACTTCGGCGAGTTCAATGCAATTGACCGCATCATCTTTCGAAACCCGATCCGGACCGAATTTCGAGTCGCATACCCATTTCTATACAATTCGCTTCCACGAAGCGTACACATGTCCTGGCACTCGCAGCCTCAGGTCGTCTTCAACCGTCCAGATGATCCTGACCTACCAACGTTCCACTTCGACCGTCGCATCAACCCGATTTCGTCTCGTACTGTTGCGCCGAAGAATGTCGACATTTCCCTCGAAGACGAGCTCTTTGGCCCCGGAAATGACGAAGAAGACGAAGAGGACGGTTTCACACTCCCGGCTGGCGTCAAGCCGTTCCTTGCTGATGAGGAGATCGACAGCGAACATACTTCGGCGGCTATTGAGCTCTGGTGGGCCCCCTTCCCCTTCGATAGACGTTCAGGACGCATGGTCAGAGCACAGGATGTGCCTCTAATCAAGCAGTGGTATCTTGAGCACCCCCCCTCTGATCGACCGCCTGTGAAGGTTCGTGTCTCATACCAGAAGTTACTCAAGAATTACGTCCTCAATGAGCTGCACAAGAAGAAGCCCAAGGCTCACAACAACCAGAATCTGTTACGCTCGCTCAAACAGACCAAGTTTTTCCAGCAAACCACCATCGATTGGGTTGAGGCTGGTCTTCAAGTTTGCCGACAGGGCTTCAACATGCTGAACTTGTTGATCCACCGCAAGAACCTTACATACCTTCATCTGGATTACAATTTCAATTTGAAGCCTGTCAAAACTCTCACAACCAAGGAGCGAAAGAAGTCTCGGTTCGGAAACGCCTTCCACCTGATGCGAGAGATTTTGAGATTGACAAAGCTTATTGTTGATGCTCAAGTTCAATACAGACTTGGCAACATTGATGCCTTCCAGCTGGCTGATGGTATTCACTATGCATTCAACCATGTGGGCCAACTGACTGGCATGTACCGATACAAGTATAAGCTCATGCATCAGATCCGTACTTGCAAGGACTTGAAACACTTGATATATTATCGCTTCAACTCTGGACCTGTTGGAAAGGGACCTGGTTGTGGTTTTTGGGCCCCGTCATGGCGAGTCTGGCTTTTCTTCATGAGAGGTATCATTCCTCTGCTCGAGAGATGGTTGGGAAACCTGTTATCGCGACAGTTTGAAGGCCGACACAGCAAAGGAGTCGCAAAGACGGTAACCAAGCAGCGAGTCGAGTCTCATTTTGATCTCGAACTGCGTGCTTCAGTCATGTCTGACTTGATGGACATGATGCCCGAAGGAATTAAGCAAAGCAAGGTCAACACAGTACTGCAGCATCTGTCCGAGGCTTGGAGATGTTGGAAGAGTAACATCCCCTGGAAGGTTCCTGGTCTTCCTGCACCCATCGAGAACATTATTCTCAGATATGTCAAGTCAAAGGCTGACTGGTGGATCTCCGTCACACACTATAATCGTGAGCGTATTCGACGCGGTGCAACTGTCGACAAAACAGTTGCGAAGAAAAATGTCGGCCGCCTGACTCGTCTGTGGCTGAAGGCCGAACAGGAAAGACAGCACAACCACATGAAGGATGGCCCTTACGTTTCTTCCGAGGAGGCAGTTGCTATTTACACCACAACTGTTCACTGGCTCGAGTCGAGAAAATTCTCACCCATCCCGTTCCCTAGCGTTTCCTACAAGCACGATACGAAGATTCTGATCCTCGCTCTGGAGCGTCTCAGAGAAGCGTATTCCGTCAAAGGCCGTCTAAATCAGAGCCAGCGTGAAGAGCTTGCCCTGATCGAGCAGGCATATGATAGCCCTGGTACTACTTTGGAGCGTATCAAACGATTCCTTCTGACTCAGCGCGCTTTCAAAGAAGTCAACATTGACATGAACGATAATTACAGTACCATCAACCCAGTCTACGACATCGAGCCCATTGAGAAGATCAGCGATGCCTATCTTGACCAGTATCTTTGGTATCAGGCCGATCAAAGACATCTTTTCCCTGCCTGGATCAAGCCTTCCGACTCCGAGGTGCCTCCTCTCCTCGTCTACAAGTGGGCTCAGGGTATCAATAACCTGAGCGGTGTGTGGGAGACTGAGAACGGCGAATGCAACGTCATGATCGAAACCGAATTGTCTAAAGTCTATGAGAAGATGGAACTGACATTGCTCAACTCTCTCTTGCGCCTCATTATGGATCACAACCTGGCTGATTATATTACATCCAAGAACAATGTTCAGCTAACATACAAGGACATGAACCACGTCAACAGCTACGGCATGATCCGTGGTCTGCAGTTCTCTGCCTTTGTGTTCCAGTACTACGGCCTTGTCCTCGACCTGCTGCTGCTTGGCCCTCAGCGTGCCAGCGAAATCGCTGGACCTCCTCAGAGCCCCAATGATTTCCTTCAATTCCGCGACCGCGAGACCGAAACCAGGCACCCCATTCGCCTGTACAGCAGATACATCGATAAAATTTGGGTCTTCCTCCGCTTTACCGCTGAAGAATCCCGAGATCTCATCCAGCGCTTCCTAACGGAGCAGCCTGATCCTAACTTTGAGAACGTTATTGGGTATAGAAGCAAGAAATGCTGGCCTCGCGACTCGCGTATGCGTCTGATGCGTCACGATGTCAACTTGGGCCGCGCCGTGTTTTGGGATCTCAAGAACAGACTACCTCGCTCAGTCACTACAATTGAGTGGGATGACAGTTTTGCCAGTGTCTACAGCAGAGATAATCCCAACTTGCTATTCTCCATGAGCGGTTTCGAGGTTCGCATTCTGCCAAAGATCCGAAATCAGAATGACGAGTTTCCCGTCAAGGACAGCGTTTGGTCACTTGTCGACAACACAACCAAGGAGCGAACGGCGCATGCCTTCTTGCAAGTAACGGAAGATGACATTGCCAAATTCAACAACCGAATTCGCCAGATCCTGATGTCTTCTGGATCTACGACATTCACCAAGATCGCTAACAAGTGGAACACTGCTCTCATCGCTCTTTTTACATATTACCGCGAGGCCGCAGTCTCCACAGTTGAATTGCTTGATACCATCGTCAAGTGTGAGACAAAGATTCAGACTCGAGTCAAGATCGGCCTTAACTCCAAGATGCCTTCGCGTTTCCCTCCTGCCGTCTTCTATACTCCTAAGGAGCTGGGTGGTCTTGGTATGATCTCCGGCTCTCACATTCTTATCCCTGCCAGTGACAAGCGCTGGTATAAGCAGACTGATACTGGAACCACTCACTTCCGTGCTGGTATGACGCATGACGAGGAGACTTTGATTCCTAACATTTTCCGTTACATCATTCCTTGGGAAGCTGAGTTTATTGATTCGCAGCGTGTTTGGACTGAATACTCCCAGAAGCGCCTCGAAGCCAACCAACAGAACCGCCGTCTTACGTTGGAAGATCTTGAGGACAGCTGGGACCGTGGTCTACCCCGTATCAATACCCTTTTCCAGAAGGACCGCAGCACGCTCAGCTTTGACAAAGGCTTCCGCGCCCGTGCAGAGTTCAAGATCTATCAGTTAATGAGGAGCAATCCATTTTGGTGGACCAGTCAGCGCCACGATGGTAAATTGTGGAACTTGAACGCCTACCGAACCGACGTTATCCAGGCATTGGGTGGTGTCGAAACTATTCTGGAGCACACCTTGTTCAAAGCAACAGGTTTCGCATCTTGGGAAGGCCTGTTCTGGGAGAAGGCATGCCTCGCCAAAGGCACTATGCTTTTGCGATACGATCATAGCCAAGTGGCGGTAGAAGATGTCAAGGAGGGGGATTTGCTTCTGGGTCCTGATGGAGGACCTAGACACGTGTTTAATGTGGTCAATGGCAAGGATCGTCTGTATCGCATCAGGATCGGAAGCGGAGAAGAAGACCTTGTTGTTACTACGAACCACATCCTTGTCTTGCACAAAGAGGAGCTGAGTGGCAATGCATCTGCTGTGCCAGAGGCTAAAAAGTATGAGACTCATGAGATGACTGCTGCTCAGTTTGCTGCAATGGAGCCTGCGGAAAGAGCCAAGTTCAGATTATTCCGCTCGTCTGGTAACGATTCGGCGCGCAAAATGACTGAAATCCACAGGCTCGCCATCGAGAGCATCACACTTGAGTCGGAATCCACAGAATGGGCAGGCTTCCGCGTGGATGGGGATCAGTTATATCTTCGCCATGATAATCTCGTGCTTCACAACAGTGGTTTTGAGGAGAGCATGAAGTTCAAGAAGCTGACCAATGCCCAACGATCCGGTCTCAACCAAATTCCTAATCGTCGCTTCACCTTGTGGTGGTCGCCAACCATCAACAGAGCCAACGTCTATGTTGGTTTCCAGGTGCAGCTTGATTTGACTGGTATCTTCCTTCACGGCAAAATTCCAACACTGAAGATCTCCTTAATCCAGATTTTCCGGGCACATTTGTGGCAAAAGATTCACGAGTCTGTTGTCATGGATATGTGTCAGGTCTTTGACCAGGAATTGGAAGCTCTTGGCATTGAAACTGTGCAAAAAGAGACCATTCATCCCCGCAAGTCCTACAAGATGAACAGCTCATGCGCTGATATCCTGCTCTTTGCAAGCCACAAGTGGAATGTTACGCGCCCGTCGCATCTCAATGACACGAAGGATGTAATTGAGCCAACGACAACGAACAAGTTCTGGATTGATATTCAGCTTCGCTATGGTGATTACGATTCTCATGACATTGACCGTTACACGAGAGCCAAGTATCTCGACTACACAAGCGACAGTGCCAGTATTTACCCATCTGCTACCGGCCTGATGATCGGTATTGACTTGGCATACAACATGTACTCGGCTTTCGGAATGTTCTTCCCTGGACTGAAGGTTCTTGTTCAGCAGGCCATGGCCAAGGTCATGAAGGCTAACCCTGCTCTCTATGTTCTGCGAGAGCGCATCCGCAAGGGTCTTCAGCTGTACGCTTCTGAAAGCAACCAAGAATTTCTCAATTCTCAGAACTATTCTGAACTTTTCAGTCAGAAGACTCAGCTGTTCATCGATGACACCAATGTCTACCGTGTCACCATTCACAAGACATTCGAAGGCAACTTGACCACGAAGCCTATCAACGGTGCCATTTTCATCTTCAACCCTCGTACAGGCCAATTGTTCTTGAAGATTATCCACACCAGCGTTTGGGCCGGACAGAAGCGTCTTGGACAGCTCGCCAAGTGGAAGACGGCCGAAGAAGTTGCGGCCCTCATCCGATCTCTGCCCGTTGAAGAGCAGCCGAAGCAGCTCATCGTCACCCGAAAGGGTCTACTTGATCCGCTTGAAGTGCAGCTGGTAGACTTCCCTAACATTTCCATCCGTGCCTCTGAGCTGCAGCTTCCGTTCCAGGCCGCCATGAAGGTTGAGAAGCTTGGTGACATGATTCTCCGTGCCACAGAGCCCCAGATGGTTCTCTTTAACCTGTATGACGAATGGCTCAAGAGCATCTCGTCATTTACTGCGTTCTCGCGTCTCGTCCTTATTCTGCGTGCTCTGCATGTCAACCCCGACAAGACGAAGCTTATTCTCCGTCCTGACAAGACCATCATCACGCTGGAGCATCACATCTGGCCATCACTGACGGATGAAGAATGGATCAAGGTTGAGACGCAACTGCGTGACCTTATTCTGAATGATTACGGCAAAAAGAACAACGTCAATGTGTCGAGTCTGACGAGCAGTGAAGTACGAGACATCATCCTGGGTATGGAAATTTCTGCACCTTCCATGCAGAGGCAACAAGCGGCCGAAATCGAGAAGCAGCAGCAAGAACAGGCTCAGCTCACCGCTGTTACCACCAAGACGCAAAACGTGCACGGAGAAGATCTCATTGTTACGACCACGTCGCAATTTGAGCAGCAGACGTTTGCCTCCAAGACTGAGTGGCGCACACGTGCCATTGCGACGTCAAACCTGCGCACGCGTGCCAAGAACGTCTACGTCTCTCCCATGGATAATGATCTCGACGACGTCACCTACGTCATGCCCAATAACATTCTGAAGAAGTTTATCACTATTGCCGATCTGCGCGTGCAAGTCGCTGGTTACCTGTACGGCGCTTCTGCGCCCGACAATGACCAGGTCAAGGAGATCAAGTGCATCGTCATGATTCCACAAGTCGGAGGTCTCCGCAACGTGCAGCTCCCGCAGCAGCTGCCGCAAAGCGACTTCCTCGAGGGCATGGAGCCACTCGGCATCATCCACACGGCGTCGGGTAGCGAGCTGCCCTACATGGCGGCCGCCGACGTGACGGAGCACGCCAAGCTGCTCGACGCGCACAGCTCCTGGGACAAGACCAATACAGTAACTGTATCCGTCGCCTTTACGCCCGGCAGCGTCTCGCTGTCGGCCTGGGGCCTCACGCCGCAGGGGTACCAATGGGGCGTCGAGAACAGGGACTTGCAGAGCGACCAGCCGCAGGGCTTCACGACCACCATGGGCGAGAAGCGCAAGCTGCTCTTGAGCCCGCGCTTCCGCGGCTTCTTCCTCGTGCCTGACGACGGCCGCTGGAACTATAGCTTCATGGGCAGCGCGTTTGCGGGCATGGAGAAGAAGAGCGTCCACGTCAAGCTTGACACGCCGCTGCCGTTTTACAGCGATCAGCACCGGCCTGTGCACTTTCACAGCTTCGCGGAGCTCGAGGAGATTGGCGTTGATCGTTCCGACAACTTTGCTTGAATGGATTCTGACAGAGAGAAGAAATCAGGGGAATAATATTCGAGACAGGAAAGGGGTTTGCATGAAAAAAAAAAAAAAAATGCAACGAGGCGTTGAAAGTTGAGAGGGACATTTACTATTGCAACATTGTACTTTTTTTGTCTGTTTGTCAATTTTTATTTCATCCGTTGAGGAGCACAACTGCCTGTTATGCCCATGATAGTCTCTGTAGTACTAGCTTTGTTGTTTATATCTGATGGGTTCAAAAATAGAAAGAGCTTTGAGACATTGCTACAATACCGTGTACTCCGTAGCTTGCAGGTGGTAGCGTCAATAGCTGTGCGAGACGGTCAAAACAGGGCAAGTATCCGGACCATTGTTTAGGCCCATGCTTGCGAAGATATCCAAGCATCGGCATTGACACGTGCGAGCAGATGAAGCGGACATGTCGCCGCCAAATGCGCCGCGTTTCCAAGCCTTATCAGAAAGAAAAAAATCATGCCTAACATGCATCATGGGAATAGTTGGGGTAAAGATGCGCAAAGCCGCTCACGACGACTTGCACGGCGAGGCGATCCTTGTTCGGAGCGATCGCCTTTGTGAGAGGTGGCGCAGATGAGATGACGTCTCAGCTGGCGTCACGGTGAAGCAGTTCATGAAGCGGAGGGTCAAGAAGCAATGCAACTCACCGGGGTAGCCTTGTATGCATACTGGCGTAGTTAGCCAAGGACAGCGAGGGCAACGGCGCTGAAGAGCTGCCGGAAGCTTGAGCCGGAGGTTGTGGCGCCGCCTGAAGAGAGAAGAGTTTAGGCGAGTCGGAGAGCAGAGTCAAATTGGACTATTTTATGCATTATGCACGTTCAATCTGTTATCCCACATCGCGCGTCCAAAAGGTTGGCCTGGGCAGGGGGCGGAGGGGAGGGCCGCAGGGTCGCTCGCATGGGCAACGCCAAAGGGGGCTTGGGGGCGTCACAGACAGGTTAGACTCGAGGTCGAACAACAACAAGGTGAGCCGAGAGGAGCGAAAAAAGAGGCCAAGTAGGCGGGAGAGTGGCGGGAGACCAGTCACCAGCCTCTGGCGAGATATTAAGCTCGTGGGCAGGCAGCCCCCCGTGGTGGGCCATGACGACACAGCTGTAGTAAGGGAGAGGCTGAGCGAGAGGCGGCTGGTATTGTTTTAGAGCATGAGATGATGAGGGATCGCGCTGAAAGCAGCCGACTAGTGACTTGAGACGGGCGCGCCCACAATAAAGGCGGGCAGTGTCTTATGTTCGTGAGGATTCGATTCGTGTCTTGGTCCGATATGCTGGTCCAATGCCAAGCGACATGGGCAAAGGGGCAATGGAGACCACGGCGAGCAAGCTTTCGAGGAGCAGCAGGAATGGCGCTATAACTCTGGAGAGTAGATTGACTCAGACATGGGCGCCACCAGGCGATTTTGACAGGTGAGCAGGGCTAATTTTAGGGTGTACGAAGTACTGGTAGGACGTGCGGACGTACGGACGTATGGACCATGGCATTGTGAGTTGTGAGGCTGGTGACTCGTGAGCGAGGTCCGCCGAGGACGCGACGGGACAAGTCGGAGGCATCTGGGTACGTTTGCGAATGTTGGATGCTTTTCTTCTTTTTCGGTCAAAGGATGCCTTGTATTGGATCAATAGATGGCCATCGAGCAGCTAGCCGGGACTAGCCGCAGCACAGGGTGCAGCGCACACCACATTCCTGGGCTGGTTGTTGGCACAGCGTGCATTGCAAAGAGGAACAACCATACCTGGGAGCGCGTGCAGTCGACGGACAAGGTAATTAGAAACGGAGATGGCCGCCAGAAAGTTTTGGTTCGAATCACGAACGCAAAGTGGGAATAATTGGCCCCATCGCAGGCAGGGCGAGGATGATGGAGGGTGGATGGATGGATGGATGGATGGATGGATGGATGGATAGATGGATGCTGGCAGAAAGCCTAAGAGAGGAGAGGGAAGGAAATTAGAAGGACTGGGGCTATGGAGATATGGGCGTTGGATGAGGCGGTTTTGACTTGGGACGGGAGGCTTTTTTTGGTCTTGACAGGAGAGCAAGAGAGGCAGCTCAGAGGCTCGGAGGCTCAGAGGGGAAAGTGTTTGAGTTGCTTGGGAAAAAAAAAAA
>JAAHCF010000461.1:0-30030 GCA_038367545.1 Beauveria asiatica | reverse complement strand
CCCCCTCACCCGTGTTTTAATTTTGTTTTTTTTTTTTTCCCCCCCCCCCCCCCCCAAAATTGATAACCCGGAGGTCTAGACAGGGCCTCATTTCTTCAACTTGTGTCATTTTGTGACCTACTAAGGTACATTGTCTCCCCACTGTAGTCACCACACGACGGCCAGCCCTAGGGCTGGGCAGCGTGACGTTTCAATGACACTCGGACCGACGCCATGTCTTGAACAGCTACGTGATGCCCAGCGTGCGGCTACCGACGTCACTAATCTGTACATCTGTACATCTGTACGGAGTAACTAGTTGACCAACTATACATCCGTAGTAAACTAGGCAAGCGCCCATGTGTTGTTGGTGCCCTGGCGGCGTAGCACGGGATCCATCTCCCATGCTGAAGAGCATGCACCCAAGAGTAGGCTGTAGGCTGTAGGCTGTAGGCTGTAGGCTGTAGGCTGTAGGCTGTAGGCTGTAGGTAGGTAGTTGGTGGATGGGCCCCTTGTCGCGCATCCCTGTCAAGCAGTCGCTGCGCATCATGGTTGGCTCAATCAGAAATCAGAAATGGCCGATCCCAAAGCAGATGGCACGCGTCGTCCGCTAGTCAGTGATAAATTCTCCGTACGGATGACAGTGTGAAAAAGTGAAGGTGGCAAGGGTTGAGGAAAATCTCCGATGCGCGGGGCTCTACCAAAAGGAAACAGATATTAACCCTGTGTTAGGAAAGACACCCACTGTAAATTTAGGTACCTACCTAGCTACCTAAGTTACCTTAATTAGGTAGTTTAGGTATCCCTTGCTGCCGCCACAGCACCTGCCGAGACTGGCACGGGAGCAATTAACCAAGTTGGTTAGTTGGAGCCAAGACATTCATTGTGGCCGTCTTTGTGATAAAAACATTTGCGATTAAAACAATGGACAAATTCTACGGCCCAACAGTCCATGAGCAAAGAGCTCCGCCGAAAATATCACCGAACCCAAATCTCGCCTCTGTCTTTCCAATAGGCTACGTACGCCCTGGCGCCCTGGACGACACAAGCAAGTCACAGTAACCACTTGCCTAGCTGGGACATGTCCGCTCTGCTGCACCTTGTGGCAGGCCTTCTCTTTTTTTTTTTTTTTTTTTTTTTTTTTTTTTTTTTTTTTTTTTTTTTTTTTTTTTGTGACGGGGCCGGGCGCTTCCCTCTGTATGTACCTTGGCGAACCTGTGCTGTCAAGTACAAGACGGGGAATCTCGGATAGATTGGCCACGCCTCCAGTACAAGGGCCTCTAGTACAAGGACCTCCAGTACAAGGGCCTCTAGTTTGTCGAGGCATCGTGAAATCTCTTTACCAAAAGCAGCTTTCCCACTGGGACGCATCTGTAATCTGTAGATACTGAAGCAGGCCTCTGCCAAAGGAGCCGCGAGGCCGCCAACAAAGTTATAAGAGCATGTCGGAGCCAAATACCCATCATGTGAATACTGAGAGCCGCGTCGTCTACTGCACATCCTCACACAACAAAGCTCGCTATCGGGCCGTCCATTCGGAGCATGGCTTATTATTTCCATAACGACGTAGCATTCACCACCAAGTTCTAACTAGACGTTCCTCTTCTTCTTTCTTTTGGAACAGCCACGAGCCGTCGCCCCACAGGTGTCAGTCAGGACCATTCGCCAATCTTTTTTGGGTTGCACCCCCCCCCCCCCCCTATGAGAACCCCTCGGCAGTCAGTCATATGTAGGCAGCGTCTGGCTTTGTCCCTTGACCATTGTTGTGTGTGCGCGCCCCCGGTGCGACGTTTCGCGGCTCAACGACTGGCGAATAGCCCCCTGCTTCTCGGTTGGCACTTTGCCCAGATGAGCAAGGGCGTGAGGTTATCGCCATCCGAGGGGGGCGGTGGCTTTTTCTTTTTGAAAGCAAACCATCGCTTTTGACCTTGCCAAATGACTGCCAGTGCTCCAGTGCCAGTAGAGAAGACCGAAGACCGGGAGAAGGGTCACGCAAGGTGGGCTCAGGGACAGAACTTGTAACAGATGGTTATATACTGGATGAGATCCTCAGATGTAATTCATGCGACCCCCTTTCCTCTTCTTTGTATCCAAGAGTTGACCTCGGACTTGTATATATCTTTTCTTTTATTGCCGGGCTTCTTTATTTCACCTTACACTCCTTTCTTACTTGTTTGGCAACCCTTGCCCAGCGTACATCTTCCTCAACTCGAGTATTACACCCCCCACCCCGGATTATATCAGCCATTTACATCTCGAGCTGGTAAACATGGTCAAAGCCGGTTTCATCCCGTTTCTTTTGTCCCTGGCAGCCGTCACCAGCGCCTGGGATGCTCCCAACTATGGCGGCTTTTACCGGATATGGCAGGACAACTTTGCTGGCAACGCCGGCCAGCTCCCCAACGAGGGCAACTGGAACATCATTTCCGGCAACCTCGGCGTCAACAACGAGCTCCAGGTCTACCAGCGCGACAGTCGCAATATCCAAGTCAGCGGAGGCGACACCCTGCAAGTCGTTCCCTTTCGAAACGGCAACGGCTGGACTTCGGGCCGCATCGAGTCCAAGTACACCTTTGTACCAAAGGGCGGCCAACTCACCCGCGTCGAGGCCGCCATCCGCTTCGGCGGCAACGACATCGGCAACAAGCAGGGCATCTGGCCCGCCTGGTGGATGCTCGGCGACTCGATCCGCCACGGCGTCCAGTGGCCGGGCTGCGGCGAGCTCGACATCCTCGAGACGGTCAACGGCCAGCTCACCGGCTACGGCACCATGCACTGCGACACCTTTCCCGGCGGCATCTGCAACGAAGGCAACGGCATCGGCGCTTCCGTCGGCTTTCCCAACCAAGACTGGCACACCTGGCGCCTCGAGGTCGACCTCCGCCCCGGAAACTGGGTCGACCAGAGCATCGTCTGGTATCTGGACGGCCGCGAGTTTCACCGCATCACGGGCAGCCGCATCAACAACTACAACGTCTGGCACTCTGTGGCGCAGAGCCCTCTGTTCTTTATCCTCAACGTCGCTGTTGGTGGCAACTGGGTAAGCAACACCTTTTTTTTTTCCTTTCTGGCACAGTACATCAAAGCTTGACGCTAACCGTGAGGCAGCCCGGTTCTCCCAATGGAAACACTCAAGATGGATACGGCAGCATGATGGAAGTTGGATATACTGCACATTATGTCAGCCAGTAGACGCTTCTGTCGTGGGGGCTAGTCATCTTTAACATGGGAGGCTCCCGTGGGCTGACACTCATCAAGGATATCCCCGCCGTTGCGATTCTGTTCTTTTTTGTCTTTACTTTTTCTCTTCACTTTTTCTCTTCACTTTTTCTCTTCACTGTCTATATTTTCCACGGCCGTCATGACGTGCCATTGTCCATACCTCCGCTCGCTTTTGCTAAGCTCGTACATATACATATCATGAGAAATACAAACTGTCTATACTCTCTCTACACTCTTCTATCCATTGCGTGTGCATGAGTACGCACGGTCCCAGACTCATTACACTTGCAGCTCTTGCAAGGATTGGAGCATCTCTTGGACTTTTTCTTCAGTTTGTTGGCGCCGCTGCTCCTGCAGTTCATACATGAGCTGCATCTCCTTTACCATGAAAGGCTTGAGCGGCGCCTTTGCGGCAGCTCGATAGTCGTACACGGCAATGTCTTCAAAGAATCGAGCAGCAGGCCGCTTGTGCTTGTGTGAATAGGCGACTGCCTCCATCAGGATCCTGTCGGACGTATCATCGGGCTTCGTGACCAGCTTATGCAGCACCGTGACCTGGTCCGGAAACGTCATCGGCTAGTTACCAGACGACGCGGACAGCTTGGTGATTAGATGTTGCGCACGGCAAGAGGGGCAATATTCGATACTTTACTTACAAATTTGTAGTCGGTTCGTATGCTAGCAAGAATCAGACCAATGCCTCGTGGCGACATGAGCTCTGTAAATTCACGTCGATGCTCGGGTGCGACGTGAGCAGCGACGTTCATCATCCAGTTGACGCGACCTGACTCGGCAAATCTATTGTACTTTACATTGTTCACGTGGCCTGCAGAGATTAGCTAGGTTTAACGTGGTGGGTGTGAATTGCTCATCATACCCTAGTATGGTGTTAGCGGATACATGAAGCAGCTTTTTGGTGTGGTGGTTCACTCACCATTGAGTCCTGTTTGGCACATCCCATCGGTTAGTACATCCGTAGTGGGCTCGCATTTTATGCAATCATGCTGAGCAAACATCTCACCATGTCTCCCCAGGCAATGCTGTGCTTATCCAGACCCCTCCATTGCGGTTCAATGAGATAGCCTTCGCGACCAGCCGATAGATTGAGCCAGTGCTGGTCCAGATAGCTCATATGATGCTTTAGCTGCGCCACGACTTTTGGCTCTTCTGCCCTCTTGGATATCCCCGTGGACAGACGGTTGCGTATATCAGAGAGCCATCGCGAATTGGGTGCCGTCTCTGCCGGCGCAGCGGAAGCTTCATTCTGCTTCCGGGCGCAGGTGCTGCCGAAAGCGCGTCGCGTGATGCTTTGGCTCGGGCTGGCACGCAAGCGCAGCAATTGATACTTTGAGATCATGCTTTGAAAATAAACGTAGGATGAAAGAGCAGTGCAAAAAGGTACTCGGCGAACTGATTGTTTTGGACAGATGGCGACGACAAGGTTCAGTCTACGAGTAGGACGGCCTTCCGTCCGAGGTCCGGTTCGTGTCGGCTCTAGTTGATCTGGGGGCCCACCGACGTCACTTGCGCCCTTTGGTATCATGACCGGTTTCACTCCATCATTAATATACGTTGCCTAAGACTTCTTTTTTCAGACTCCTAAGACTATGTCATTTTCTTTTTACATGAGCGAAAGAACATTACAGAAGAAAAAATGAGATTGTACTCAAACAAACATTTCACTATCGTCTTCAAGACCTTGTATATAGCCGTGCCAGAGCAGCGGCTTCGACCAACATGTTAGTTAGATGCCTCATCCTAGGGCATCTTTAATGGCCTTTCCAAGCCCGACTTGGCCACGAACTATGTCCAGATTATCAAGCCCTTTTGATCCAGGAGAAGCTATTCCTCCAGGGAGAAACGACGAGGACATTTCCACCCAGATGCCCACCAGGTTTGGCGGAAACAAGGCACTGAAAAAGTCGGCCATTTTATCCTTGGCAATGGCTTTTACTGCAACTTGCTTTTCCATTGCCTCGGAGAATGCGACTTGTACATCATTTGGCGAATATTCCCTAGGGCCGTGCAAGGCAAACACGTAGGGCTTGGTCGGCGGTGCATGAGCCGAGAGCAGCTCTGCCGCAAAGGTCGAGCCAATGTCCTCTACGGCAACCATTGGCAGCTGGAACTCGAGCGGCGTAATGACCGAGTTGAAGTACGGTTCAGGTCCCTTGAGTGTTTGCCTGTTGAACAGGGTCCAATTCTCCATAAAGTATGCACACCGAACAAAGAGAATCTCGGCGACGTTTGTGTTTTGCAGGATTTTCTCCGCAATATGATTCGTTTTGATTTCGCCCTTGGTGTGCGTACATGAGTGACTCGGAACGAAGTGCTTGTCTGTTCTTGTCTGGGGGACGGTTCAGAGACTTACGACGCCTTGTTCGAATTCAGCGCCCAGACTGCTGAGCAGCATGAGGCGCTTGACCCCGCCGGCTCTTTCGATGGCATCTTTGACATTCCTTGACACTTGTTCGGCTTTTACAAAAGGATCTTGTCCGCTAAGGAATGGAGGCGTGCTTGTCATGACGGCGTCTGAGCCGCCGACGTCTAGTGAGGATGCATCTTCGACGTCGCCGTATACGGCGTGGAAATTTTCATGAGATTCGAAATCTTCGGGGACTTTGGATAGATTTCGATAAATACCATACACATCAACGTCGGTCGGGGCCTCTTGGAGCAGTCGCCGAATTGTTGCCGCCGAGGTCTTGGGGCCGGCTGGGACGATTGTGATGCGCATTACTGTTACTAGAAATGCAAGTCAGCAAAATGCTTGGCGTCTAGATAATGGAAAATAGTTCATGAAAGAAGCTGGGAGGCAAATATTTTTCATGGCAGCTTGAAGAATGAAGGATGTGGCCATCGCCACCCGTTCAGCGTTGATTTGCAAACAAGGTTCAGCTGCTAGCCCGCTATCTCGTTGGCACCGAAATACAGGCCAGACACAATAGTGCAGTATCAGCAGTCGTCGCACTTTCTCTGCATTGTCACGCCAGAGAGAGGTCATGCAAATCCAGAATGCAAAAAACATGAGCTAGATTTTTGATCAAGAAATAATTAAAAAGACTAGAGGTATCATACGACAATCTGCCAATCGACCGCCTTGTCCCAAGAAATCCGCGTCAACCCATACTCGGCCACGTCTTCGAATCCCAGCATGTCAATCTATGGCTTTCATGTGTGCATGCCTATTTGGCGTGAATATTGGCAAGGCTAGGCCTGCGGCTCGCCGACGGAGTACCACGAGGAGTCTGGCGAGGGGTGACGCGGCTTTCACCAAAGAAGCGGTGCTGCTGGCTGTATCGTCGTTCGGCTCCGGGCCGTTGCGGAGTACCAGAAGCTTTGGATCCTATAAATGATGAGTAGCTGTCTCAAGTCTCAATCTTGGTCGATTCTTACCTTGGCCATCTTCGTGAAGGACGCTGTTGCGGCGCTCGGGATGCTCCTGGCGAGCGCTGGCGAGCTGCTGCGCAAAGGGAGAGCGGTGTCGCAGAACGGGCCCCTTCCAGTAAATCACGTACACGGCAATGACGAGGATGAAGGAAATGACAAACAGGATAGTCGAGGCATATTCCAAGTTTTTGCCGCTCGACGTGCCAATGTTGCTGAAGAAGGGCACGGCTGGAATAGTCAAAACACCAGCCAAGAAGTCGCGCTGTCAACAGTATTAGCTGGCAAGCAGTCCAAGACGATTCGATTGAATCAAAACTTACAGCCCAACCGTTGCCACCCGTAGCGGAAGCAGAATAGGGACCATATGCGCAAATCATGTAGTCAATCGTAGCCATGTAAATGGCGTAGTTTGCGATGCCGACAATGGCAGCAAAAATCATGGAGCCGATCCAGTGAATAGGGGGACCCTGGATGGTCCAAGCAAAACCAATGAGACCGATAGGCAAGCAAGGGGCCGTGTACAGCAGGAACCAGAGGCGCGATTCATACTGAGCACGCTCGTCATTGGGCTTGGCTGCGCGCTCCTTCATGTTGCGTTTGATGGCCGGGATGAAGAGGAGCCATGCGAGAAGATAGCCGACACCGATGGGGATGAAGGCGAGGCCGATTTGAACCTTGGAAAAGTGCCACTGCTCGTAGACGAGGCCAAAGGACTGGATAAACATGAAGATGAGCGCATCCGAGAAGCCAGACAGGAGCGATAGAACGAGAACAATGGGCTCAGTGAGGAACATCTTGAAAGGTCTGGCCCAAGTCGACAGAATCTCGCTCAAGGAGAAGCGGTCGCGGTAGGGGACCAGTTCGTCGGGGCCCCAGATGTTTTCTCCATTCTTGGTGCGGCGACGCTTCGCAATACGGTTCATCATGATTGTAGAACGCGTCTCGGGGACGGTCAAGAAGTGAACTATCTGGACAAAGCCACCGAGGATGAGCTGCACCCACATGGCCCATCTAGAAATCATGTTAGTACGGCGGTGTTGTATATTCGAGAGAATAGGGCTGCATGCCGGGGGTGGGGGGTAGTTTACCTCCAGTGAAGATATTGCTCGATGAAACCACCAACGATGGGTCCGAGTACCGAACCTCCGACCGACGAGAATACAACGTAGGCGACGGCGTATTGTTGGTTATCAGCCTCCCACATGTCGGCAATCATGCCCAGCGTGACTGAGCCACCGGCAGAGGACAGGCCACCGAGGGCGCGTCCGACCATGATGGTGGCAAAGTTGGGCGCCAGGGCGACGGGGAGCTGCCAGACGTTGACGAGGAAGAGCGAGAGCTGGAGGACGGGCCAGCGGCCAAACTCCTCGGACCAGGGCGCCCAGAGCTCGCAGCCAAAGGCGTAGAGGACGAGGAAGATCATGGCGCCGCAGCGCGCGGCCTGCAGGCTGACGCCAAAGTCGTCGCGGATGCCCTCGAGGCCGTTGGAGTAGAGCGACGTGTTGAAGTTCATCGACACCTGCACCCAAAAGATGACGGTGAGAATGTACCACTTCTTCCACGTGGGGAACGAGAAGCCGAGCTCGTCGTAGCAGTCGTCTTCGGTGATTTCATACTTGTCGTACGTGCCAATCTTTTCCAGCTGGGCGCCGTTGCCGCCTCGCGTGCCGCCGTCGCCGTCGGCCGAGTCGCTGCTCCCGGAGGCACCATTCTCGGCCGCCTTTTCCTCGTCCAAGGCGGCGGCGGCGGCGGCTACTCTGTCGCCCATGGACTGGCTCCGGAGCAGCTCGTTGGCGCGCTCGAGATCCTCCTGGTTCATGACCTGCGGAGGGTCATCTGAAAAGTGTGTAGTCGGCATCTTGGCAGCCAAGGCGGTAAAAAAAAAACTATTTGATAAATCTGCAAAGTGTCGACTGCTTTGTCTGCGCGGGTTGCGCCACAATGGAGGAGGGCAATGAAGAGGAGGAAGAGGAGGAGGAAGAGAATTGGTTGGCAAGGAAAAGAAAACAAGACGATAATATAACACTGCTTTCTTTACTTTCAAAGAAAAGACACCACGCACACTACAAAGTAAAATTTAAATTTCCTACACAACAATCGCGGCGGGAGGGCTTGGTATTATTGTTCGCTCGCTCGGCCTAGAACCAGGCTTGTTTAGTCTTTTTGGGGCGGACCGGATTCTCCACCACCATCCATGGAAATACCATGACAAGGTGACATCATGTCTCTCATCAAAGATGGCTAACGCAGTTGCGGTCTAGCAGGGGGGGCAAGAGATACAAGAACACAGGCCATGGCGAGCTCATGGCAACACCTGTCAGTCTTTTGATACCAACCAGTAAGAATACTCGGACGGTGCACTAATAATTGATCCCCCACGCTGGGCCTCAAAGAATGAGAGACAAGAGACAAGATCGAAAAGGGCAAGTCTATGGATCTTTTCTGGGGGTAGGGTGGGCGTGGGAAAATTTGGGGGAGAGGCTGCCCCCCTTGCCTCCCTCCCACCTCCATCCCATTTATTAGGGGATTTATTAGGAATGCGGCAGCTCAGGTTCCATGGCAACAGTCAAGTAAAGCACACAAGTACACAAGATCCGAGTAGGCTATTGGTTGTTTGTGTCTAGATGTTAGTTGCGCGCCCTTGTTGTCTCGACCACGTTCCGCGGCAATGATGCCAACTCGGCAACCAGAGGGGGGGAAAAAAAGAAGAAGAAAAAGAAAACACCCAACTCAAAAACAAGGGCGACTCTCGGGCCAAGCCAAGCCGGCAAGTACGGCTCTGAGCAAATGGCGTCCATGAACAAGGTTTAGCGGCCATCGCAGCCGGGCGTGGCGCCTATCACAATGCGGCCTGGAAAAGCCCCTTGGGATGCACCAATTGAAACCCCCCAAAAAACCGCCACCGAATCCAGGCACTTGGCGTCAGCGCCGGAGATTTAGTGCGTATTTATTACAGGGCACATCTTTTTGCTTTGGCCTAGGGTCGAGGAAGCCGAGAATCTTGAGGAATCAGAGCGTATCGCTGCTCGAGTTGTCTGCCATTCTCTAATCTGTGCAAACGCCTCCCATGTATGCGTCCATTTCGTCTGTGCGTGCAATGAGACGTCAAGATCTCGTGTCTTGTGATCTCGAGAACCGAGTCCCAGCACGAGTCATGAAAAGTGCCATCATAATAAGTGAGTAGGTAGTTATAACTTAACTTATTATTAGGGCTTCCGCATGCCGAGGCGGGCATGTATCCATCTGTCGATCCGCAGAATGCGAGCCCCGGCCGCTCCGTACTGGTAGTTTGTTATTATAATGGGGTTATTATTACAAAGAGTACTCCATATTTATCATGTATGTACGTATCGAGCATGGAAACATGAACTGTGGAAACGCCTTGTCGGTTGGAACTCCCCCACAGCCATGCCCTTTCGCGCGCCAATAAGAAAAGTTTTTATACTGTTGCCTATTGTGACATTTGATCCGTTGCGACAAACTATTTAGAAAAAGTTGCGAGTCAATATGAGGAGCAGCACGGCAATTTGGACGGCAATGCCTCTTGGGAGCTTGGCAAAAAGGATGGCCTGCCGTGACCGTCTTGTCCAACTCGACTCGAGGGCGTCTAGTATCTGAGCTGGCATCGAGGATAGTCCAGCGTTACACTGCGTCGTTGTACGAGATATACCCCAGAACTGTGTCGCAAGCCTTGCACTAGCCGGTCCTAGGTTGAGGCTATTATAGAGCCCAATGAGGGTATTCGTGTCTCGATAGCCCAGCAACCCCGATTCGAACACTTTGTAGATGTTTATCGTGACCTAATTGCGCCTTCATCACTTCTAGTCCCTCTTCTGTACTTTTGTGTCACGAGCCGCAAGGCCAGGGATGACATTTTTCGATTCCTGCTTTCTGTCCTCTGCCTCGCCGTGGATGGCTCAGACGTCATTGTCCGCATCTGGCACAGCTACAAGTGGTCGGTAGTGCTCGCCGACCGAGCAGGGAACAAGACGCCACACTTTCTTTGTCGACTTTGACCTTGATATGGAGATGACGGACTCCTAAAAAGATACTGCGCAAGTGCAGCATAGCCGCTCTAATCCGTACTGCTATACGAACCACCAGATCTAGCGCTGAAAGGAGAGGGCAGCAAGAACATGCCCAAAGTTGCAGTGGAAAGCAAAGGCCTACTCTTCCTGATTGTCTCTGCCCTATCCTTTTTCTTTCTTTCTTTCTTTTTTTTTTCACCTCCTTGTCAGTGCGCTCGCTCGCGTGCCCAGTTGGCAGGGTACGCTGGCGCTCGAGGCCCATGACATCATGACTTGCTAGCAACTTGTGCCACGGCTACAGGGCTGCGGCCATCAATTGTGTCCCTGTAGATGGCAAACTTGTTTCTCTGGCCTTGAAGCACCCTTTGTATTATGCCAAGATGTCGTTTGCTGGCAGCCAAAATATTTCTCACATGACACAATGATGCATGTCTTGCCAGCATGGCAGTAATCTCAACCACTATGAAACTGGCGAATCTTGATCCATTCAAGGGCCATGGAAATTAAAAAAAAAAAATTTATATAGCATCACTAACTAGGTTTCAGGGTGCAAAACGTAGCCGTTTACCTTCGGCCTGCCATCCGTGGCTTCCGCAACGATGCAACTCGACTTGACTCGCCTTGTCCTCATTGGGCCACCCGACTTCAGTGTGACATGGCTCTTTATCATCACATTATTCGCATTTAAAAAAAGTAAACAGCAGACGGTCAGCCGTTGCATCCTTGAACCGGCCCGAAAAAGCATTGCCCGTGCCCGTGATACGACCGCACAGACGAGCCAATGCCGCTTCGATGGGTTGCTTTCTACTCGTATTAACTTTAAGCAGCAACCCCGTATTAAATTTGATACGATTGCCTTTCGTCAAAAGTGCTAATCTAATGAAACGTTGACGTTGAACTCATCAAAAACATTGATAATTTATTCAAAGATTCATATACATTATTGACGCTTTTTACCTCCCATCACAAACTCTAATTCCGATCCATAATTCAAAATGTCACGTCTTTACCTGACTTGGCACTCTCCAAGACGGCCTCAATAATGCGAAGAACATCACGAGCCTCGGTGGCCTTGACAGGCACATGCTCCTCCTTGCCAGTCTCGACAGCCTTGCCAAAGGCATTGTAAAAGGCAGTGTACGTCTCCGGCTTCAGATCCGGCACAGGAGCCACCGACGACTTCCCGTCCGCGTCAACCACCGTCAGGCGCATGCTCTCGGGCTTGTCCTTGCCAAAGCCCTCGACCGTGGGCTTGGCGCCGGCCTTGAGCTGGTCCTCCTGGGGGTCGAGGCCGAGCTTGCGGAAGCTGCCCTTGTCGCCGCGGACCCAGAAGCGCGGCTGATCGACCTCGACGCTGAGGGCGCTGATGCGGACGTGAACTAGCTTGCCGTCCGGGTACGTGAGCTCGGCGGCGACGGCGTCGGGGTTGAAAAAGTCGGGCTTGCCGGCGCGTTGGGACAGCAAGCGGCCGTGGACGGACTGGGGAAGACCAAATAGCGCGTAGGCCTGGTCGATGAGGTGCGTGCCGAGGTCAAAGAGGGCGCTGCCGCCCTGAGGGATGCCCAGCGCGCCCTTCCAGTTGGTGGCGGCGGCGGCCTTGTAGCGGTCAAAGTGCGTGTTGTACTCGAGAACGCGGCCGAGGGTGCCCTGCGCGATGAGGTGCTTGACCGTGAGGAAGTCGGAATCCCAGCGGCGGTTCTGGTAGACGCAGATGAGGCGATTGCTGGCGCGCGCGAGCGCAATGAGCGCGTCGGCCTCGGCCGAGGTGGGCACAAAGGGCTTCTCGGTCAGGACGTGCTTGCCGGCCTCGAGGGCGGCTTTTGTCAGCGCAAAGTGGTTGTCGGGCGGGGTGGTGACGACGACGACATGGACGGCAGCGTCAGCGAAGAGGTCCTTCACATCCGTGTAGTGCTTGGCATCGGGGTGGTCGGCGGGCGCAGAGTTGCCGTCCTTGGGGCTGCGCTGGACAATGGCGTGGAGCTTGAACTGAGGGGTAGTGGCGATGAAGGGGATGTGGAAGACTTTGGCAGACATGCTAAAGGGTGCGAGTTAGCCATTGTTGCCGAATGGACCTCATATAGGGGCATTAAGCAGGGGAGTTGATTCCATAATAAAGCTTTGCATAGAATTTGGGTAGCCATCACTGAGCAATGCATGATGCGAATCGCGCATAGCGGGGGAGGGGAGGCCAGAGGGAAGAAGTGTCGAGGTGGGATGTTGCGAGACCGACTTACCCATATCCGATGACACCAACGTTGAATGTTTTTGAAGCCATTGTGCCAGCGTGATGTGTTTAGAAATTCTACAACAAAGAATTGGAACAGGTCTCTTCTATATACGAAGCTCTAGACAACTGGAGAGAGAAAAAGCTTGTCATGGTCATGATCCGCTGAATTATGTTGCGTGATTGGGGAAGGAGGGCGGAGACTTCACCGCTGTAGCGCATCTGGCAGGCGGTTCTTCAGCGCGCATCCGGATCTTACAAGGGTTGGTTCCCAATGGCGCCTCCACTGCTGCAACCTTTGAGGTTCTCGTGGGGGGACATGTTTCTGCACAGTAGCTTAAAGGCATTTTTGCTAGAATTTTTTTCTTTCTTTTTCGATATCGGCAAATAATGCAATAAACAGCTCTTCCTAGACTCTTATCACAAAACGAAAATAGTACCAGGGGAAAATTCTTGTCAACATACGCGTTGAACCCCCCACGTAGGTCTGCTAGCACCAACTGCAACTCTAGCGCACTGTAAATAGCTGGAGGCCCTGGAAAAAGACTAGGACCCCCTATGATGTGGACTAGAAAATTAGTTCCAGTGGGCTCGTTGCACCTAAAACGCACATAAGTTGGCACGGCAGGTTCGACATTATAGTGGGTTGGTTGCACCGCTTTCAGCGCAAAAAAAGGCCCGACTTGCGCGACCACAGACCCGCCATCTCCGACACCTCGGACAATAAAAATCATTTAGCGAGCTTGATTTCCAATCGTTGCGCAATAATTCTTCTCAATCTGCTGTGCGGCTTCGCTGTATGGCTACTTTCCCACCTATTGAGTCACACGCCGGCTAGCCATAGAGTACCGGTCCGAAAGCCGTCCACGCGGGGCGGAGTAAACACCGCTCTCCAGTCTTTCCCTAATCCAGACCCTCCCCAACATATCAATATGCCGAGGCGCATTGCTTCATCGTGAACCGGCCATCGCGTATAAATTGTCTTTTCGGCGTATACTCAATTGTATTGCCAGCCGACGAATTGCATTTCGCTTCACTCAGTCCGATCATGTTCAGCCTTGCGCTACCACTGCCTAACCGGGCGTCTACAAACTCAAAGCTGACCTACAACTCGACAACCTCCACCAAAGCTGAGGATTAAGTTGTGCCAACGAATAGACAAGTTACAGGCTCATTCGTAGCAGGGCGCAGTACACTCAGCCACGCTAAGCATGTAAACGACTCAAAACAGACTGAAACATTGACTGCCTTGGCCTGCCTTGGCTACGGCACGCCTTGCCCAACGGCCAGGGGCTCGAGCTGACGACGAGGCCAAAACCTGCGCAGCTGCGTGCGTACCGAAAACTGATGAGGATACGCGGGTTCCACGACGACTATCTGCGGCGGCGCGAGATTGTTCCGAGTCCGGGGTTGGATCCGGAGGGCTACCAGTTACAGCGGCTGATTATTGATTCGCTCCGTTACTGTATGCTGCATCATACCACATCACGATGACGGCAATTCACTGACAAGAGCCTTTGTTCGAATGCTTTCCAGACGACGACCATGTATGCTCGGATTTGGTCCTTCTCGACACCTCAACTAATCTGTTTCGCGTTCTCGTCGAGTTTTAGAGCTACCTCCCCGACATTGTCTCGGACCCTCTCGTCTCCGTCTCAGCGGTCCATCGCATCAGCAAGACACAATGCGCCCTCGAAGCCGCTGCGCATGTGCCCGGCTGCAAGTACGCGTTTCGGCGGAACAGGCTTCTCTCGGTCAGACACCCGCTCGTCCCCGTTGTATTTCGACACCAGCAGCGGATGGCGGGTGCGCTGGCCTCGATGGTGGCCGACCCGGCACTGTGCGAGCACCGTGATGTCCTCGAAGCCATCACCACCATGATGCTTTGCGAAGTAAGTGTAGAGAAATCATGTGTCTCCCCGCACTATTGGGTAGGAGAGTGAGGTTGACCGTCCGCACCTAGATCCAGCAATCGCTGTTTGGTGACTGGGATAAACATCTCCTTGGGGCTCAAGCCGGCTCGGGGAGGGGTGGCAGCCTTCGTGTTGGAACAACTGAATCCAGTCAACTTTGATCTGTGCACGGTCATGCAGTACGTCTACTCGACTCGACACTTGCGAACACGGCTGACTTGCAAATAGGGTAGAAGTGATGCGAGATGTGGGATCGCCATTCTGCCTTTTACGTTCCAAAAAGGCCATGTACGAGGACTACTTGGAATATCTTCTACCCATATACCAACAAGGATGGCTCTCGGCATTCCCTTGTACAGATTTCTTGATGAGCTGCCTCACCCGCATCAACATGGCTCGACACGATGACTTCCACAATGGTGGCGGCGGCGTCGTGACTAAACTTGCTCTGCGGCGGAAGCTTCTCGATGACATTGCCGCTTTCTCTCCAGCGGTGTGGCTCGACGAGGCACCCTGCAGCTTGCCAATGTGTTTGGGTCGCGCGCAAAACAAGCAGAAAGCGGCAGCACACGATCGGCCCTCTTGGATCTTGTACAATCATTTCAAATGGCTACTATCCTCTATGCCATCCGGACGCTGTTCCTGGACCATGGTACATCTGCCTTGATAGGACAGACCACGGAAGGAACAACACCTACACTAGACGACTTCTCGAGTGAGAGCGGCATCCTCGATTTGCAACGTGCAAATGAAGTATTTGGTTTCTTCCGGTTCGACCACTGGGTCGATGGACATGCCCAGCATAAACAATGGCTAGACAGTAAACTTGCCGAACCAGTCTGGCGATGCCTGCTCCGTCTCCCAGATGCGCCGCAGAGACGCGCCCAGTACTTCAATGGCCGCTGCCCCTACCTGCTGCTGCAGCGGCTCGGTCATCACATCGGGGCCATGACGTACAAAGACGCCATTTGGGCTTTGCAGCACACCTGGGAGCGGTCAGAGAAAGTTGAGCGCTCTAGCTGGCTGGGTGAGCTGCCTTTGCACGTGTTGCCCGGGCTGTTCTTCATGTAGCATGCTCCAGCGGCGTCGCATCCTGCAGGCGGAACAATTCGTCGAGTCAATGTGAATATGAATATGAAATGTATTCGATGTATAATCTAAGATGATAACAATGTGCCAATGTTCTGGAATAACGCCGCATTACGCCGTTCAATGTTTGTTTCGTTGCTGTCGTCCCCTACTGGTATCAACAAGTGCATTCTGAATGGCCATGATAAATGTACAGTAGTCGGTGCGTTTTGGCGTCTCCTATACCATAAAAGACTCGCCGCAGCCGCATTCTTCCTCTGTGGGGAGTTAGCACGCAGTTTCCATAGTGATGGACACTTTCAAGTACGTACTGATGTTCGGATTTCTGAAAACGAAGCGTTGACTCAGCTTGTCCTCTGCCCAATCCATCTCGCTTCCGATAATACTGAACAACGCCTTGCTGTCGATGAGAACTCTGACGCCGTCCTGCTCGACTGTCTCGTCAAAGGCGCCCGGCTTATCGACGTATTCCAGGTGATAGGCCAATCCGCTGCAGCCTCGGTTGCGCACGCCGACCTTGATGAGCTTGGGCTCGGGTTGGTCCAGCAGGTTGCGCAGCTGCTCGACGGCCGCGGCCGTTAGCTTCATGGCCGCCTTGCGCGGTCGCAGCTTTGACCTCGGTCTTGTCGGCTTGGCCTTTTGTGGCTGCTTGTCGGAAACGGGAGTAGCAGCCTTGGTATCAGGTTGGGTTTGCTGCTCTTGCTGCTGTTTCATTGCCAGTGATGACGATGATGATGATGATAATGTCGATGGAACAGTCTGTGCTGGGGGTTGTGGTGGTGCTGCGGTGGGCGCGGGCGATGCCGGCGAGGACGGTGGCGGTCGTGTCTCGTGGACCCTGGGCAGGGCCTCGGGAAAGGCAATCGAAGTTTCGCCCAACTCTTCACTGCGCGCATCTGTGGATGAGCGCGTCGGGAGAGAGTAGGAGTGGTAGGCGGCGCATACAGGCCTCGATGTTGAAAATTGACGAATGGCCAGACGGCAGGTAGTGTGGCGGGCGGCGGCGACACGGCCGAGAAAGTGGTGGGCGTTCATCGTAGCTGGAACATGAGAGAAGGAAGGCCTCTTGGTTCGATGAGTTCAACGTAGAAGGAGAGTAGGAGCTTATGAACAAGAATGGCGCATGTCGTTGGACGTCGATTGCAAGTGATGTTGATGGAACTTGAGTTGAGCCTTCGGCAGAGGTCGGGGAGGGCACAACAAGTTACAGTGGGTTAGTAATGGAGACTCCAGCGCTCAGTACCTGCAGAGGATACAATGGCTCAGCACTGTTTTAGTGCTCAGCTCAGCGGCTTTTGAGGTGTGGCCTGACTCTGCATGTCCGTCTTCCGCCGAGCCAATCAGAGTCCTAGGATTAGTCACATTTCCCCTGTTTTTGTGGCGAATTTTAGACATTGCCCACCAGACTTTATGGTTCATTTCACCCTTTGTCCATAGGGGTGTCCATCATTTTACATTAACAATCGTTAGCAATCACCGACTCTCTAACAAGGAAGAAGAATCATTTCTGAGACTCAGAAAAGCCTATCCACGTCATCTGCCAGCCAATTTAAGCTTGAGGTCAGTGCCTCCGCCTCAAGCTTGTCCCCACAATCCTCTCCAGTCATGCGGAACAGTCCTGCAGACCACTTCTCACAGATGATCCCATAACTCGTGCTCGTGTTTTTCCATCAATTTTCATCAACGCTTCTACTAGATGCCTCTTTTTTTCGCTTCTTGGTCACTGCCATTTCCGGCTTCCACGCTACTGGTAGATCCAACATCATCAGCGGGGACCAAAACGTTGGCGCCATAGTCATGATGGCCCTCGCCCCGTCGTGGCGGCGGAATCAGAATATCGAACCAGCGCGGCACAATGAGACCAGCTCCTATGATGATCAAAGCGATGTGGCCAACTGCAAACCCGAAAATATGAAGCGGGTCGTCTCGCAGCTCATAGAATGATGGATATGAGAAGCTGTATACGATAGACAAGGTCGGCGCCGCAATGTAGCGAACCAGCGGCGCCCAGAACGCGGGAATATTCCAGTTTGTGCCTTGGCCTACAATCTCGTTCAAGTCGCGGCGAAGTTGGTTACCCTACACTGAATCAGTTTTGTTGCATGAGATGGTCAGTCTTGATACATACCGAGTAGAGTGCGACAAACCAGATACGCGAGCCAAGGACGCTTCTGTTCCACCACTTTGGAGCTGCTGCGTCGGGCGTCTTTCCCAACAGGATAGCTGCAACCAGGCCAATAATGAAGATGCCAAATCCCACGCATGCACCAGCGACTGGCGACACAGCCTGAGCAATCGCCACACCAAGCACCATGCCACCAAAAAAGCCGCCATTGAAAGCCAGGAAAGCCGGCAGGCCAACTTGGCCAACAACGTCGCGCCATCGATACAAGGTTGTGGATGTAACACATTCAGCCCAGACAACAAATACCAGGCCTATGTCGTTGATCCAGCGATCGACGCCGTCGAGCAAATAGAAGCCAAACTCGGTGCAATATGGCAAAGTCAGGCAAAAGAAGACAACTACGACGGCGGTGACTACCCAGGGGCGACTAAACCGTGGGTGGGCATCCATGATCAGAGTGACAATAGCATCAACCATGGCAAATGCGGAGCTGTATCCAAGAACCATGAGGGTGAAGAAGAGCATGACGGCCCAAAAGTTGGCGCCGGGCATCTGCGTGACGGCTGTAGGCAGGGTGATGAAGCCCACGACGAAACTGCCGAGTCGCTCACCTCCGCCAGGTGTGATGCCGAGAAAGCCAATCACGCCATAGACGATGAATGCCGCGACGTTCTCAAACAAGACATTGCTGCTAACAATCATGATGGAGTCCATGACAGCGTTGGAGTACTTTTGGTTATAAGATGCATACGACGTAAAGTAGCCAAAACCGACGCCTGTCGAAAAAAAGACCTGCCCACAGGCTGTCTGCCAGATGGTGCCTTTTGACAACTGACTTCCATTCCACGTTGCCCAAAAGAATCGAACACCGCGTGCGGCATTCTCGAGCGAGAGCGAGCGACCAATGAGGATAAAGGTAATGACGATTGGAAGGCCCATGGTGAAGTACACGACCCGGCCGGTCAGGCCGACGCCGCGGAATATGGACACCCAGACGAGGAACCAAGTGAAAATGGCCCAGCCTACAGTCTCTCCAATGACTGCCACGCCGGGATATTGGACGTATTTCGTGACAGATGATCCGTCAGCAGAGAAATTGCCGGGTATCGGGTCGACATTGGCTACCACATCTTGCATGTAAAACTCTTCGCTTCGGCCTGTCCACGGAAGTGGGCTTCGAAAAGAGTTGCGAAAGTAGATCATGATCCAGGCTAGGTTGACGACAAAGTAGGGACTGACGACTGTGCCGACAAAGATGAGGGAAAGGCCGGTGCCCTTGAGACGGTGGCTGATGTTGTTGTATGCGACGACGCAGCCTCCGCGGTAGGCCTGCCCGATGGCGATTTCGAGGACGAGGACGGGAATGGCGATGAGGAAAACACACATGAGATATGGAATGAACCACTGCAGCCCGTGATTGTTGAACGTCTGGCTCGGGTAGCGCAGCAGGTTACCCATGCCCGCGCAGCCGCCCATGGAGGCGAGGAGGAAAGCCGCGCGCGAGGGCCATTGGTCGCGTCCATCGGCAGACTTGTTGCTCTTGGGCGCGACAATGTTGACAATCTTTGCAAAGGTCCCCATGATGTAGGGTGGTGCTACTTGAGCAAGTGTCGGTAGCTGGAAGCTAAAGTCATGTAGTGTCGGCGGGGCGGTTCGGTATTGTTTACAAAGTTTACGAATGAAGGAGATGAGGATGTAGCTGCGCACTGCTCCGACGAGGCCATGTTTCATGGGAACATGCGACCTTTTAAAAAGGCGACAAGGCTCTCCGGACGAGGCCGTCTTGGCCGATGATGCCATGGGAACATGTAAAGAAGGAGCGGAGAAGAGTTCTTGGCAAAGGCTGGATACGCGGTCTGGGCGATCCCATCCAAATTCCAATTGATCAATGGCTGGATCATAAGGCGACATTTGCTGCCCCCTTTTTTCTTGAAAATTCAATTTACATGAAGAGTCTTGGCGAGCTTATGGTCGATGAACTTGCCCGAAGCATGTATATCAACTGCTGCAGCATGGCGGGACATGTATCGATTGAGTTGGCTCTTTCAAACGTCTATGCTTATTTCTCCTTTAAGGTGAGATATTTTTGTCTATACTGGTATTTCTTGTGGTAAAATGATGCCCATTTTCGCTGGAAATAGAGCGGCCGCACTCGGTGTTTTGTAGGATCGACAGACACGCACCTCCGGGGCCCGGCCAAGACGCTCATGTGGATAAGCATAACTTGTGTTTAAACAATGGATCAACATGATAGGCGCAGACTCAGTTGTTACCCTCCCATGCCCAGGCGCTAAACCAAGCAAAATGTGTGCCGTCATGTCTTAGCCTTTGATCCTTTTCTCTCGCGAGTCCGCCGGGGGAGCAGCAAGTTTGGGGGGCAGAAATGCTCCAACTAGCTAGCCGCGAGCAGCCAGTGTTGAAATGCATGGCAGGCGGACATGACGGAGAATTTTTTTTTTTTTTTTCCACATATCCGTGGCGCGGTCTTGTAGCTGGTTTCGGAATTTGGCCTTGGCTGACCAGCGTACTGGCACAGTAGTAAATAAGTGATGGCGACATTGCTCGGTGGCGTGCCATGGTGATGCGCCAAGGAGCCGTTTGCCCGTTTGTCCAGCCCCGCCCGCCTCGGCGCCAGCGTAAACGAGGCTGCCTACTTGGCAGCTTGCAAATACCTCCATGAACGCTCAACCAAGGCAGGGACAATGGACAATTTCTTCAAGGTTTTGGTACTGCGAGAGGCTCAGGCGCGGCAATATCAAAATGGGAGTGTGCTCGAGTTGTGAGTGTGAGCCAACTCGGCGGCTCAGCCACCCGCTCTGGCAACTATCATCACAAGTACGTATTCGTCAGAGTGTGGTTTTGCTGATTATTAGATGAAAAAGTTTTTTTTTTTAAAAAAAAAAAACCGGCATCACAGCATAATACCACCGCTTGCAGCCTTTCGAGACCTCAACTGTGCCTCGCATTCCAGCCAGCTTGCTCTACAGCGTCCCAACTCTCCAGAGATTCGGCCCACACGAAGCACATAGCTAATCGAGCAGCTTAATTCTCCGGGTGCGGCTGAATCGAATATCAACGGCTCGCCGTTGTGGCGCACCAGCAAAGGCCAGATTCTCAACCTCGTCTCAACTACGCAACGTCGCCTCTCAGCCTCAGCTGGCGTTCCGCCACGTGTTTGCACTTCTGGTTTCCGTGATATAGAGCGGACAGCCGCAATCCTGTCGCTTCCCAATGGTTGTGTTGGTTAACTCCAGATGTAGACTCTAGCTATTGACAGCGACCATGTCCCAGCAGGAGACCATGACCATGCGCGCTTGGGTCTTTACCGAAAGAGGCGACCCCTCGCGCGTATTGAGATTTACGACTCTCGACAAGCCAACGCTGCCGCCACGCAGACCTTTGCCCCGCGATGCGCCCGAGCCAGAGGAATGGGTGCTCGTCAAGACGGCCTTTGCGGGGCTCAACGTCGGCGCCATTTTCCAGATGACGCTGATACCGCAAATGATTCGCACCAAGACGTGCATTCCCGAAATGGACCTGTCTGGTGTTGTCGAGGACGTGTGGCATCCAGACACCGACACCGACGCCGCCGCCGCCGCGAATCGCACGCCTTTCCGCTTCCACAAAGGAGACAAGGTCGTGGCGATGCTCCCGGCCAGTCACTCCCTAGCCACCGGAACCGGCGCGCTGGCAGAGTACGTTGCCATCCCGGCCAGGTACGTGGCGCACAAGCCGGACGGTGTCAGCTTTGGCGACGCGGCTGGCTGCTTGCTGGCGGGCATGACGGCGTGGCAGCAGGTTCGGGAGTCGGGCGCCAAAGAGGGCGACCGGGTCCTTGCCAATGCAGCGAGTGGTGGCATCGGGACCATGGTTGTGCAAATGGCGCGGAATGTCGTCGGCGGTTCGGGCCATGTGGTTGGTATCTGCAGCGGCAAGAATGTGGAAATGGTAAAGAGCCTGGGAGCCGACGAGGTAAGCCATCCCCTTGTGTCAATCAATGGGCAGTTTTGAAACGCATCTCATCAACAACGTTAACGTCAAAGGTCATTGACTACACCAAGCATGATGATTTGCCAGCCCATCTCAAAGAGCGTTTCGGGAGTACGCCTTTCAACGCCATCATCGACACGCTCGGGCACCAGTCTCTCTATCTTGGCTCGCCCGCGTACCTTGTCCGCGACGGCATCTACTCGTCCGCGGGAATCAAGCCCCCCAGCTTCGCCGTCCCCCACTTCTTGCGCGCCGTCCTGCAGATGAAGCTCAACGAGTGGTGGCCGGTGAGCGCCTGGCTCGGCGGCGTCGGCCGCCTATGGCGCGGCGTGTCCATGATGGAGCCCACGTTGGCGGACAGGCAGCGCATCGTGGGCATGCTGGGCAGCGGGCAGGTCCGGGTCGTGCGCGACAGCGTGTGGAAGTTGGAGGATGCGCAGGCGGCGTATGCTCATTTAGGAGGACTGCATGCGCGCGGCAAGGTGCTTGTCAAGGTGGATTCGGAACTTGGCGACGACGAGACTTAGTCAAACACATGGAAACTATGGTATATATAATTAGTATTGAGCACATTATCACTACTCCTCATTCTCCTCGCCAATATTGCCTACATCCAACTTCCATGAAACATAAGAATAGAGACTCCTCCCACACGCCTGTTCTGAAAGGCCATTTATCATTAAACATTTGAAAAAAGATTTCCAGTTAGCTCTTTGTCACTCGTCGTTCACCTGTATACATTCGCTCCCACCAGGCTCCAAAGTTGGATCGACCAATGACACCACGCTGGGCGGTCTCTTGATCAATAGCTTTCAAATTCACGTTTTCAATGGCCAGAGATGCCAGGAAAGAAAGCGCCAGGAAAGCGATGGAGGCAATGAGCAAAATACGCATGACCTCTGTGTAGCTCTGGCTGATGGCGGCTCGCTCGGGGCTACCCATGGCAAACGATGTAGCGACGGTAAGCGAATCCCGTATACCAATTGCGCTCGACTCGGACGCCCTTGGGAGATGCGATTCCAGCTTGGCCAGTAGCAGCTTTGTCCAGATGGAGCCCGCGATAGCGTTTCCGATGGCACCGCCAATCGCTCGGGCCGTTTCGTACAGCATTGTCACATTAGCAACATCTAGAAGCTGTCAGCGAGGTTGTGAGAAGCATGTCTGAGATGTACCAACTGACCTTGGTGTCTGGCGACGGATTGTGCGGCCGTCTGCGCAACAATGCTAATCATGCCAGAGCCGCCACCAGCAATAACTTGGCTGATGACAATCTGGGCAAGCGTGGCGTCCAGGTTGGAGTATCGCATCATGAGCCCGCCGCCAATCAGTTTGACGAGAGTGCCCGTAACAACCACCCACTTGCAGTTGCCGGTAAACTTGACCACAAACGCAGCCGCGAGCCCAGCCACGGCGGCGGCAACGGCCTGCGACGTCATGATGTTGGTCGCCGCCTTGGGCGACAAGCCATTGACAACGACTAGGAAGGAGTAAAAGTACGGCTGCCAGAGGTAGTAGCTCAGGTAGAAAAAGGCCTCGGTCAGACAAGCGGCCGCCACCGTTTTGCTCCTGGCCAGGTAGAGGGGCAGGATCGGGTAGGGGGCCTCGTATACTTGGTACCAGACAAAGGCAGTGAAGCAGACGGCGCCGGCGACGACCATGGCGATGATGAGCGGCGAGGCCCATCCGTTGTCGTAGCGAGCCGCGAGGGTCATGGGAAGCAGCAGCAGCACCAGACCAGTGACGAATAGCAAGAGGCCTGGGAGATCTGCCTGCGCCAGCTTGACAATGACGCCATCGGCCACACTGTCCTCGGGCGTCTTTTCTCTTGTGCTCTGGTGGCGCCAGATGGAAACGAGTAGCGGAATCGACACGACAGGTACAACAATGGCCCTGAAGCAAAGTGTATTAGTTTCGGCTCAAAGATGGCATCAGCGATGTGCAGCGTCTTACCACATGGCATATCCCCTGTTTCGAAGAATCCATTAGCGAAAAAGGGGTCGACTTTTTACACATTCCAGATTTCAAAACGTACCAGCGCCAATGGGCCGGCACCAGCGCCTGCACCATCGGGCCGGCGATCCAAGCCGTAAAGATGGGCGGCGAGTGCAGCAGCGCGCCAAAGGCGGATCTGTTCTCCAGCGTCGTCGTGTCCGCCGCGAGGATCTGCTGGAGAAACACGACGCCTACCTGGCCGATGGAGTAAAAGACGTGGCCGGCCGCCATGGTCGCCAGGTTGCGCGACGCCGCGTTGATGGTAAAGCCCAGCACAATCGACACGAGTGAGACGCTCAGGGCCTCGGCGCGGCCCGACGCATCGGCAATTTTTGCCACGATGGGCTTTGTCGCTGCGGTTCTGTATTTGAGGAGCGCGCCGCCCGGCAAAAACGTCAGTTGACCGTCTCGATGCTGGCGAATTAGGGGAGAGACGACGGGGAGGGGCGGGAGAGCGCGTGCAAACTCACAGGATGTTTTGAATAGTACTTATGGCGGGCAGCATCGAGTGCGATTTGAACTCGGAGAGCGCATAAGGCTGGTACGACGAGACGGTCAGGCTGTCAAGACTGAGGGCGACGGCGAGCAGCATCATTCCTATCCACGCAACGAGGATACCGGCCGGCTTCCACGTGCGGGTGACTTGCTCCATCTTGCGTACGCCTCGAGGTACGTCTAGCTGTGCAGCCGCTTCTGCACGCATCGCTGCCTCTTTGTAGAGTTTGCCCAGGCTCTTGCCATCATCATCATCGTCGTCGTCGTCGTCGGCGCCGCCGTCGTGACCGCGTGCGGCGCCGGTGTGGGCGCTCGGGGCCACCGGTGCAATGACATCGCCGCCCTCTTGCACGCGGCCGGCTTCCTGCTCTTCCTTTTGCTTCTGCTTCTGCTCCCGTCGCAGCTGTCGGCGGCGGGCGGCTTCCTCGAGCGAGACATTGGTCGATGCTGACCCTGCTACTGACGGCAGAGCCGGCACCGGTGACCCAAAAGTCGCCATTTGCAAACCTGGATAGTTCATCTTTTGAGGATTCGCTACTGAACTGGGGAAAGGGGAATTCCACAAAGGGGGGATTCGTCGAGAGAGGGGAAAACAGAGGGCCAAGATGGGCGACAAGGGGGGCAGGCATACAACAGGGAACACAGGGAACACTGGGAACACTGGGAACACTGGGAAAAAAAGCTATTTACTGGTACGTGAGCGATCCCGTACCCCCGCCCAAGTCAGGTTTCACAGCATGGGGACTTGAGCTGGTTGATAATGGCATTGGTTGGTGAATATCTTGGCGGCGCAACCTGGCTTGCCTGGGTACCGTGGCCGTGTAATAACTAGATGCGACTCGGGAAGCGCTGCGTTGGCCCAACAAGTACAGTCAGTGTACATGGAGTGGTGACGGCGGCCACCAACGCGGGGAAACACGACAGCGCCCGCAGAGGATGACGACGAGACAAAGGTATAGGAAACATGTGGAGGGCTCGTATAAGTCAAGTGTGCGAATTCACATGTCAAATCGCCCGAGCCATCTTGTGGAGTGAACAAGGCACGACAAGAGGCGTGGGGGAGAGAGGGGATTGGGAGCACGCACGATAGTAGTAGTAGACCCTGATGGCATCTTATCAGATCATCTGATAAGCTCCAGCTGTGCAAAAAACCTCGAGTCTACAGAGTAGCCTAGCGAATTGGCGTGCTCCCTTGGTCTATTTTAGTAACACCAGTGTTGGGGCCGTTTTGATCCCTGCTCCTTGACGCAAGAGTGGGCGGCGGAACTTTTGTCTCGGCCCAATGTCCGCGTCTCGGTTTCGGGGCCGGGGGTAGCTCAACATGATGATGATTGATGACTGGGTTGGTCTAGTTTGCTTCCTGTGCTCGGCCTCGGGACCGGAGAACCGACGGGCAAAAGATGGTGGTGCCACACTTGAGCTAACTAGTTTGTTGCTGTGGCTCTCGAATTCCAACTATTTAATAACTAAAGCAATAAATAGTCTAGCCAGCTCTGTGTAGTAGCCCTGCCAGGGCTTGTTGCTTCCGAGGCCGGCCTTGTTGGATGATTCACACGCTTACTTGCTATTAACGTACGTCGTTGAAGACTCAAGTTGGGAAGCGGCCAGTCCCCGCGCCGGCAAATTATTCCGGAGCGGCCTTGTCATGTCCGATTGTGCCTGCGCCGGTGAGCATGGGGCCTGCGTCTTCACGCACCACATTATAGTATATAGTAACAGCAAGGGCGGCTTCTACCGGGGCGCGCATGCATTTCCGCGGCCTATAGAGTCATTCTCGGCTTATACAATTAACGACGAGTTGTAGCCTCAGGTACAGCTTTCGGCGCGCCATAGAATCCGTGCAACTATATAATGAGAGCGCCCTCCGCACTTTGGCTTCACCAACACAACAAGCATCAGCCCCGTCCCGCGACTCCAACAACCTCACATCAAAGTACCGAAAAATCAACCAAAAAAATCAACCAAAAAATGGCCCCTTCCCGACCCGCGCAGAACCCCATGGAGGGCACCCCCCAGCACATCCTGGACCTGCTCGACCGGCTGCACGCCGAGTCGCTCGCCCAGGAGCACGCCATGGACCGCTCCGTCTTTGCGGGCGCCGCCACCGACGAGGACAAGAAGACGGCCGTGCGCGACAAGTTTATCGCGCTGGACCAGGACAAGAGCCAGTACGTGTACGCGCTGTGCCGCGCGACCGACGCGCGCACCATTGTCGAGGCCGGCACCTCGTTTGGCGTCAGCACAATCTACCTGGCCCTCGCCGCGAGCGCCAACGCGGCCGCGGCCGGCGGCAGGGGCAAGACGCCCAGGGTCGTCGCCACCGAGTACGAGCCGACCAAGGCCGCCCGCGCCCGCGAGCACTGGGCGCAGTGCGGCGACGTGGTGACGAGCGCGATTCAGCTCCGCGAGGGGGACCTGAGGGAGACGCTCAAGGAGGACCTGGAGGATGTTGATCTTTTGCTTCTCGACAGTAAGATGAGCCTACCCATTTCCGTCAAACCCATTTCGTCAAGAAACAAAGACAAAAGACGTCGTGTTGTGATTTCCTGTCCAAGCTTGCTAACTCTGCCTGCCATCCTAGTCTGGACTGAAATGGCCCTGCCGACGCTCAAGATTGTGCAGCGCAAGATGCGTCGCGGTGCCATTGTCATTGCTGACAACACCACTGTGTCCGAGGGATACGACGAAATGCTGACATATATGCGCAACCCGGATAGCGGTTTCATCACAATGACTCTGCCCTTCAGCCAAGGCCTGGAATTCTGCGTCTACCTGCCCAAGAACTGAGGAAGCTAGGGGCACGGCTGTTTGTGTCAGTCGAGATTGGTCACAAACTGGACCGAGGTACATGTTCCATGTATAGATGAGAATGGCTGTAATTCAACAAAAGTCATCAAGTAGCCAAAAACAGCATCGCGCATGTTGTCTTGTTTGGTATCGTTTCATATCTCGTGATTATAAATAGTCTGCCACTAACCCTTGGCTTTTGAATTCGCCTTGTCGTCACAAGACAACGGGATTCCGGAGCCGCCTGTCCATTCCGCCATTGTTGCTCCGCGCCGAAAATGCGACGCCAGGTGCTGCGCTCGTTCGTTCCAGCTATTCATGGTGACGTTGCAAAAGCCGCATCGGCTTTGGAGCTTGTCCTGCTTGTGTTGAAGCAGAGCCAGGTCCGGCTTCCATCCATCCCACTTCTTGCAGTGGTGGAATTTATGCAGATGTTGCCAGAGGTGGTCTTTGCGCGTAAACGTGCGTTCTGATGCGGGCCTCTCTGCGCACGTCTGGAATTCGTGTGACTGTATGTGGTCGTGCGTGGGCGAGGGCTCACCGCAGAATATGCATTCCGGGTGAGTTTGGTTGACGCGCCACACCAGAAACGACTGGTCCGGCGGCAGAGGGACTCTGCAGATCCATGAATCGAGACCAGGGAGGTGGATGGAGCGTTCGTGCCGCACCCAGTCGTATCGTTTGCGGAAGCTTTGCAGGCAAAAGGTGCATTGAAAGGTGGTGTTCTTGGCTCGCGATCCGACAATTGGACTCTTGTTTCCGATGGAATCTCCATCAACCGAGTTATTGGCGGAATACGGAATGAATGTGAAATCTCCCGATTGGTGAGAATTCGCCGAGCCACCAAAGCTGGTAGACGATGCTCTGTTGAAAGACCTTGGGCGGTATCTGCCAGACTCGCCACTGGCCGAGGACGCGGAGCCATCCCTCCCACTGCCATAGCTGCCAAAGTAATCTGAGCCTTCTTGTGGCGACCGGTTCAGAGCCCGTTCAATGGCAGAGGAAGAAGCAGGCTCGTCATCTGGCGGCGAGTTCCTCCAGCGCTCCATGGGAGACATGCTGTCCAGGAGAGAGCGAGGCTTGGGCGATCCCTTGCGAAAGGATTTGGTCGTGTTGCTGAGCAGCGATTGGGCAGACAGCCTGTGCCGACGACGGGCATTGGCGAACCAGTTGATGACTTGGGTGCGGCTCAGCCCGCACTCATTCGCGAGGTCTGCTTTTTCATCCTCGGAGGGGTAGGGATGGTCCATGTGGCATGCGAACCAGTGAGACAAGGGCCGCGTCTTTTTGGCGGTCCGGGTGCTTGCGCGCTTCGAGGTGACGACTGCGAGGGGGGCGAGGCCCTCACGGGGCTCCTCGTCGTGGGTGCCGAGGCTGTTCTCCTCGCTCACACCGTGCAGATGGCCGATGACGGGCCGCGAGGTCTCGAAGCTCGAGGCCTGCCGCTTGCCGCGCTCCGCCAAGCTGCAGTCCCGGAACAAGGCGACGCAGCTGGAGCAAGACGTGATGGGGTTGGGGTTGGCCTCGGTGGTCTGGAGTATCAGGCAATGGAGACGCTGGCGCTTGCACTGCAGGCAGGGCTCGGGCGGGCGGTAGGCACCGTTCTTGACAAAGAACTCGTCAATGATGGCGGCGTTGCCAGCAGCAGTGCCAGGCTGCGAGGGCGCGTCGACCGGGCTGATGGGAAGGTCCCAGCCGGCGCCATCGGCATCTGGAAGAAAGCCCGCCGAGCCGCCGTCGAGCTGGAGAGCCGGGTCGGCGGCGAAGAAGGCGTCCTCAAAAGTATGGCTCAGATCTGCAGTGGTGACAAAGGCAGGGTCCAGAAACATGGAGTCGAGGTCTTGGTCGGCAGACAGGACCTGGGGCATGAGGGTGTCAGTGTCGTCGACGGCGAGAGCACAGACGGACGCAGCGGCGGTGTCCGGCGCCGGATAAGAAAGGCCGGCATCGCTAAATTGGAAGACGAAGTCGCCGTCTGCGCGCCGAGGGTCCATCCCGTAGAGTGAACAAGGGGGGGGCTGAGAATCGACACTGGCGAGAAGAGAGACTCGGGGTATGGGGCGCGCGGGAGGAGTGATTAAAATGCCTACATGATCACCAAGCCAGAGAGAGAATGAGTGAGTGTGTGTGAGTGTGTGTGGTCCGAGGGAAGAAGACGTTGAGCGCTGGTCCGGTGCCGGTCCGGGGCGATTGCTGACCAAAAGCACAGCTGCTGGACATTAATGTGCAGTGGGGGTTATAAAGTAATTCTGAGCAAAACACCACTCAAACTGCATGCATTGCCGCTCAGAAGTACCTGGGGCAATTATTATTAGGGGACAGTGGGGTCCAGGGCATTCCCACCACTAAATAGGTACCAATACATTGCTGCTCGGAACTACCTAATAATAAAGGCACTGTGATTCCGAATCAATCTTGACCAAATGCACAGACATGGCTAGGTACTCATGAGTTATCAGTACCAGTAGTTTGTTGCCTTGGAAGCACCGGCCGAAACAGTACCTGAAGCCATTGGAACAGTACCTACAGTACCTGGACCGGTGCGTGTTTAGCGCAGTCTTGGCGGTTTTAGGTGCTGACAGTTGGCAGGTCTTGCTGGTCTTGCAGGTCTTGCAGATGTCTTTTGTATGGATTAGTGGATCTTGATACAGGGCACTTGGCGGTGGGGGTTCTTGGTGATGATCTGTCAATTCTTGTCCACTTTCTCTATTGACTTTTACATACTTGTCAGACTGCCAGAAGACGCAGAAAACAAATCAATTACTAGAAAGAAAGAAGGAAAAAAAAAAAAAAAAA